>JAAXCT010002321.1:0-81112 GCA_012490785.1 Eragrostis nindensis
TTCTATAAGTATTTATATGCCTTTATGCATACATATAACATAATTAAAGATGGTTTCTTTTAAACTAAATTATTTACATGTGGCTTTTGTTCTAAAGATTATTTTACATGATTCAGATATTATGGATATGGTGCTATATGCACATGCATAAATAATATGTTCATTTACTTGAGTTAGCTAGTTTAACATTTAAAGTAAATCTTGGACAACAACTAGCATGTTAATAACTATGTATGATAGTAGTGGTGAGACTTACATGTATATTCTTACTTACAACACAGCAATTGCATGCATCACTATTATGTATAGATCCAAATTATTTCTAGTAAAAGAAATATGCAATGTTCATGAAAAGCATGTATGCATCAAGTCAGATATGTATCTAGTAATAAATAAAACAGTGAGAAATGCCCTTAAATATGTTAAGAAACAATCTAGTAGTTATATTGTATGGGTATGGGACTTTATTTATATAATAAGTGCAATTAAAGGTTCTATGATATATGAGCTATATTTACTTTATACTTCAAATGTATAGGAAAGGCTTAGTCATAATCATGTACATGTCTATATTTTACAGGGAGATATAAAGTTTTATCTATGCAGGAAAATGCAAGTGAAGCTTTTAACAAATAAAAGGGAAAGTGTACCTAGTAATTATAACATGAGCAAGCTAACTATTTATTTCCTAGCATATTTTCCTGTAATTAGTTTCTGATGAGCAGTGCCAAAAGGTCCTAAAAATATAAGGGATTTTTCTAGCATTTTTACCGAATTTTCCCTATTATTTTTCTACCAATTTTGAGCTAAAAACGTTTAAGTTAAAACTGACCAATCAGGCAATGACACATGGCGGCTTAGGACTTGTTTAGTTCCAACTAAACGCGCGCACAGTACAGCGCGTCGGAAGAGCTCGCCGGCGACGAACTACGGGCAGGCGACGTCGACTTCACCCACCAAACGACGCGCAAGGATGATACCTACACTCCGGTGGTCGCCTCACCGGCAGTGGTGCCCTGTAGCGGCGGTGCGGAGGTAACCTAGGCGGCACGGCGGCGAAGCTACGGCGAAACGCAGAAGATTGAACGCGCGACGTCAATTGTGTACACGGTTAGCATCTACGAGTGACATAGAGTCTCACCATACACACGGTGCAGGCAGAAGTGGTCGGGGATGGCTGGACGGCGAGGTATGGCGGCGGAGCAGGGGACACCCTCGTCGAGGTGAGGCTAGACTCATTTCTTCTCGGAAGGAAAGGAATCAAATGGTTCATTGGCTGATATAGGTGCTATAAGAAAACGAAGTAGCGAAGCAAACCCTCACCGGAAGAGCTTCGATTTCATCAATGGCGGCGCTGGCCGGAATTGGGGGAGTTAAAATTCATCGAATTCAAGCGACGATTGGGGACGATGTCAAGCTCTAGAGATAGGGAGAAGGGAGAAGAAGAGTCAGAGTCCCATCGGTGTCTTTTATAGGAGGGGAAGGCGGTTCTCGCCGGTGGTTGTCCCGATTGGCAGTGAAATGAGAGAAAGAGGAGGAGAACTCCAGGGAGCGCGTCGCGAGAAGGTGCGATGGAAAAGATCTCGGCCTAGATCCTTTTCACTTCGTCCTTCCTACGGCAGCACACAGGGTAGCGGTGTGCGTGGCGAAGCGGCGATGGTGGGCGGACGACGGGTTGACGAAGGATGGAGACGACGACGCGGCGGTGGCGGTTCGCGCTCGGGCCGGACTGGGCTGCGATGGGCCGTGGCGGTGGCAAACGGGCCAGGCAAGTAAGATTTTTTCTTTCTTTTTTTTTTCTTTATTTTATAAATGGGCCGAGCCCGAAAGCTTAGTTACTATTCTTTCTATTTTTCAAACATGCTGAGAAGATTACAAATTTTCTACCTATGCAAACGATCTCTAAAAATTATGAAAAATTCACAGAAATTAAGTTTCCGTGATTGCGACCTGTGGTGAATTTTGGGGAATTTCTGTCTAAGCCAATTTCCCTAGAAATTCCCAACAGTTTCTGTGCACATGAAATGCTTTATATGCATGAGTTCAAAATTTCAGAAATAATTCAATTATAAAATTCAAATATGAAAATCAACTCCAAATATTTGAAATTCCAAATAAGAGCATCTCAATTCAAACCA
The DNA here is from genome assembly GCA_012490785.1 of Eragrostis nindensis. Lineage (NCBI taxonomy): Eukaryota > Viridiplantae > Streptophyta > Magnoliopsida > Poales > Poaceae > Eragrostis > Eragrostis nindensis. The sequence continues at coordinate 2,139 of JAAXCT010002321.1, forward strand.
CAGAAAAATATTTATGAACACCAAATTGAGTTAATTCATTATTCTGTTTAGAAACTTTTCATCTAAATCTTTCGTAGCTTATGTTAATGATGAGTTGATTTCTCAAAAATGACGGCCTAGGGGGCCGGGATGTTACAGTCTACCCCCCTTAAAAGAATCTCGTCCTCGAGATTCCGCAAAGTGTTAGTGTGGATGTTCACGAAGGTTAGTTCCAAGGTGTCGAAATGTTCTTCGATCTTCGATACGTCATATGTGAGGATGATCTTCGCGCTCTTGTTTTGCCTCCCTCTTTGAAAATTCTTCATATGCCGTATTCCCTATTCCATGGTAGTCAGTGGTGGATGGTTTTGAAATTAATTGTCATGACATTATTAGTTCTTCGTCTTCGGCATACCACGTGTAGGAAACAATCTTCACGTATTCCTCTTACTTTTTCTTCGATATGGTAGATTTCTTGAGGTTGTTCTCTGATGTAGTATATATGTCCTTCATGCTTGATGAACATTGGTATCTTGAGGAAGAGGAATCCTTTGGAAGAAATCTTCGGGGTTTTGTTAGCATTTGTTAGTACGGATTACAAAAATTTTTCTTCGGCTCATTAAAGAGGTTAGTACTCGTATGATCAAAATATTTTAGAGTTAGATATATCTTACGTCCTACCCCCCTTAAATAAATTTTAACCTATCATTCATAACACACTTGAAATGCAATGCATAACATATAAAGTTAGTTCCTTCATCTTCAAGGCTTTTGTAGCAATGAGTCATCTTCTTATACTCTCCTCGCTTCCTCCTTGGTGTAGTCACTATCTTCTTGTCCTTGAAGTATCTTCATAAAGTCCTTTTCCTCTATCTTGAGAAAATACTTGATCTTCTACGGTGATGTTAGGTGAAAACCCTGAATCACATATTAGTGTCCCTCGTCTTTGGTGTTATCTCACCATGAGTGTTAGCATTACATATTTTTTTCTAATTTTAACTTTTATCGAAAGTTAGCAAGCACCTATATGATCAAAGAAGAAAATTTTATTTTATTCAACATAATGCATAAAGGCTTTCAGAAATAGGTTCGGGAGTAAGAGAAATATTTAAGTGGATGCTTATACCAAAGGCACTATGATATTTTCAAAATCACAAGAAAGTTTTGATGAAATAATCTATTGAAGAATGGAATCAAGAGTGGTAAGCTAGTAATCCAATGGAGTTTCAGGGTTATGTAAACAAATGAATTTATAATGGTGAAATAAAACCAATATGATTGGTTATGGAACAATTTTGAATGCCATGAGTCCCAATAAACAAATAAGGGAAAATTTCTTATGTTCAAGGAAACATGAGGTTTTCAAATCATAAGAATGTTTTTATGAATTTTGACTTATCAAAGAATGGAAGTCAAAATCAATAAGCTAGTGTTCCAATGGAATTCGACCTCGGGAAAACGGATGAGTTTACAAAGATAAAGTAAAATCAATAGGATTGGTTTTTAAATGACTCGAATGGCATGTTGGTCATTAAAGGATATATGAGCACAACATTTGCCATCCGAGAAGAATGGCAACCAATCCTTGCAACCAAAATTGCCTAGTGGGAACATCAAAATTGGTTTAGGAACTTACTCCAAGGTTTACGAGGCAAGTTCTCTAGGACAAGATCAAAACAAATTTTCAGAGCAAGTCGATATGGATTTAATAAAATAATGAGGGATTCTAAACATATGATCAATGCGACACGTGACAATATGGGCATGTGTAACAATGTGATACAATAATTATTAAAGCATGTTCAGCGAGTTGGTAATAAATGATAGAATGACTTGACATTCAAGTAAGGATGGAGAACAATTCATAACAACAGGGTTTATTCATGATTAGCATAAGAAATTATTCCAAGGTTTTCAAGAGGGTTACCTTAGAATATAGATCAAAGAAATTTCTAAAACCAAAGTAACATAGAGCCATAGGTTTCTGTGTTTTGTTGCCCATGAAAGATAATATTTTTCATTGGATCATGCAAAAATCAAAGTTGATTCTAGAGATTCACATCAACATGGATCAAGTGATCTCTAGGTTAAACAAGTCAAGGAAGATATGGCCTTCAGTTTAAAAGTATTAATGGATATCGAGCTAGTAAAATAAATGAATATTGTCACAAGGTAAGATAGTTAGACAAAACAATTAGACATACAAAGACAACATCGAGAGGTTTTAGGAGAAGCATTCGAAGATGGTTATACCTTCAGTTTTAACAAATGGTATGTGAGATAGAAAAATTAAAGAAGTGAGATAGTATGATATTCTCGTACTATTTAATTTCAAGGGCGTTGATCAAATAAAGTCATCACGCTATACAAAACGTGAGGCACTGAACAATCCGAGATAAAACTCGGTTTAAGAAGAGCAGATACACATGGATACAGAAATTTTCCGACATTCTTGATTTGCCAACTATAAGAAAAGGAAGAGTCGGAAATTTACAAGAGAGGACAGCGATATTACTCATTTGCGGCCATCCAACGGGCGGTTGAAAAACGCACATCCCCACAGGCTACTACTGACAGTATTGCCACAATCACCCAGATCAGCACATCCCAGAATGAGTCCGTGCCGGTCGAGGCTGGGTACTGGCTCCAAGTTGCGAGAGAAGCGGGGCGGTAGATCCTTGAGGTGGGAAGGAAGGGAAACAAGGTAGCGTTTGGCTGGTGAGAAGCCATGGCTAGGACAGTGTCCTTTTTATGGTGGCTGTCGGTGGGGGGGGGGGCTCCGGCGGCGAGATCTGGTGGAGCTTCTGAGATGCAAAGGGAAAAGAGAGCCGAGCGGCTAGGTCAAGGAGATGCAGGTGAAGTGAGAAGGCGAGCAAGGATGTTTGCGGGGAAATGGGTTGCTTAGATAGGTTTGGGCCGAGTGGCTCATGGGCTTGGATGTCTCACATAAAATGATAAAAGAAAATTAAATTCTTCTTGAAAGAAAGAATATAGTTTAGCCTCACTCTAGGTATGGCATGCTTAAAAGTAAATCAAGGAAATTTTAATGCACTCAACAAGTAAATGTATGGAACTAGGGGAGGGGGTTGGGAGGTATAAGCTAGAGGATATGATTAGCGGTGTCGCGATGTTGGCATTAACTTATGTATAGTCATAGATAATATGAGGTTATCCTAAAGAAGTTAGTAAAATTTAAACTATTTATTTTAGCATCCAATTTTATGCTTCCAAAATAAAACACCAAAATCACATAAAGCACCAAATCGAAAAGAACGAGCAAATCGACCGCAAATGGAAACTTCGGATTTTTTGAAAACAATTTCTTCTTATTAATTATATCCATAGGTCTTTACGCATAGCACTTTTAAAATGCCATATAATCCACCTTAATATTTTCTTCCTACGGCCTATATATCTATACCTTCTAAGAAATTTTGAAAGGAATAAGAGAAGATCCTAGTATTTATCATCGCATTCTCACTACATCTTCTTCCTTGTCTCATGATAGATATAAAAGAAATAAGATTAGGAGAAAATAGAATAACTGTCAAGATGAGATACAAGAAAGAATATTTAAAATCAAGGTTGAGGAAAAGAGAACAATATTCTTCTTCTCCTTCGTCTTTTCTCCTTAGCTAAGAAAGAGATGAGAGGGGATAAATAATTTCTCAAAATCAAATGAAAATATAGATAGAAAAGAAACTAAGATTTAGGAAAGGTAAAGAAAAATCCTTATATTTTTCTTAAATATATTTGAGAATTTTGAAAATATGGCTTCAATTTACTAATCTAATATAACGACCGGTCTATCTAGGGTCAACCTGCAGTCAATATAGCTCGGATACCATCTGCGGCGTCCCGGGTAATTAAATCACCCGAAACTCCGTGTTTTCCGTACTTGCCCCAGGATCAATGACAAGCACACACGGTAATCACAGTGGAACCATAGCCATATCAAAATTTAACTATCAAGTTTATTTGAAATTTACAAAATATTGGCTCATCGGCCGACGAAATACCTTAAGAAATAAAAACAGCGGTATCACAAAGGAATTCAAATCTCCAGCGTGTGCCCCGTGTTCATCCCACAGGCAATTGACTGGAAGTTGAACTCCTAGAAAGAACGGCATCGTTCCTCACCGAGATCCTCGTCATCTCTGAAACCAAGTTATTGGAGGCAAGCAATGCGGGTGAATAATAGCAAAATAATAATTATATGCAAGGCCAAATGAAGGAAGGTATAGTATGGTTAATTTGCATAAATGAGCATATGGCAATCTAAAACTTGATTAATGACATAATTACTAAATTAAATTGCTTGAATATAAATTGCATAAATGTAAGCACAAGTAAAAAATTATATGAATAAAGTGTCATACTTGACTTCCATGTCAAGTTCCTACAATAATCATCAACTATGCCATTCATATATCAATAACCATAACCATGATCAATTTTAATCCCAACCATTCTCTAAACAAAGACCTATCTTAAGGGCTTGAGACCGCAAGCACGGCCATTCGAATGGATTAAAATACTCTGCAGAGTTTGTACGCTGTACCCATGGACAGTGAGTGCCGACGTCTATAGTGTAGCTAGCACCGTGCACTCACGAAGTGTGGCACATCGGTATCACACATAGCTTTTTCACACTAGTCGTCCGCTATCTTGCCTTCCCTGAATAGTATGAATCCCCCTTTACAGGAAGCTAAGCACTCCAGAGGCTATTCCTCCTTCGCATTGAGATACTAGTCCAGAGGGTACTAAACATTATGTCGGCAAACTTTGTTCCCACGCATATAGCCATGGGAGCCCCTTCGAGTAACCCAATCTTTAGGATTACCCGCACAATCCCTACTTCTAGAAGGCAAGGTAGCTTCCAACTAATTACTTGGCCATGACCGTCCCATACCAGCATCCATGGTCGCACGATTATTCCTCAAATCAAGATACAAATGTACCGGTCCTTATGCGATGTGACGGGTCTCCAAAATCATCATTATCAATCAATCATTAATCCAATTTATCATTATCACATCAAAACCCGTCAACATCTAAATTATCATCAACAATAGTTTCCCATCAACATAATCCGTAAATTTAATGATTATACATGTGCTTTCATTTATACAAAATATAACCTTTCATTTTAGCAAGCTTAATTAGTAATTAAATATATCATGAAGCTTAGAGCGTATAACCATTATAATAACCCAACCTATGATCACAAGGGGTTATGATATAGTTCAATAAAGGGGATAAAATCAAATAGGTAGTATCTACCATTTCCCAAATGAGCATTTTTAGTGATATAACTTATGCACAAATTAATCCTACATATTAAGCACTTAAATGCACTTGCAAAAATAGGATCAAAATGATCAAGGGGTGTGCTTGCCTCGCACCTTTATATAATTCACATGACGATCTTCAAATGTTGATCTTCACGTGATGTAGTCCTCCAACGATTCCCTCACGTTTGCGATAAACACCGAAAGATCCAAATAAAGTCATCGATTGAAGATCCAATAAAATCTACAATAGAAATGCCATATTTCGAATAAAAACCAAAGAGCATGACTATGGAATGCATTTTATGAAAATAAATAAGTACTCGGAATTCGTATAAATGGACTACTCGTTATCGGGTTCTATCGATAAATGAAAGAAAGGATACTAAAGTTCTCGCGATTCTATTTACTCTACGGTGATTACTCGCTATAAGATATATTCATGGCCTTATATAGGCCATATTCACCTAGACAAATTATTTACAAGTTATTTCCTCTTAAAGAAAGTAATATGTGGGATTATGCATGAATCTTTATTTATAAAGTTCCTAAGTGGAAATGATGAGATGCATATAGTTCATTGATGGCGATTGCGTGCATATCTATTATGTACGATCTATAATTATTTCTATTAATGAACATGGTGTTGTTCAAACAAACATAAATAGATAAACTAAATTTACATAGCATTCATTCTTACAATGGATTTACATGTAAAATGAAGTTACATGCTTCTAATGCATATGAAAACATTCCTATATATTAATCTCTTAACTTATCTTCTATAAGTATTTATATGCCTTTATGCATACATATAACATAATTAAAGATGTGTTTCTTTTAAACTAAATTATTTACATGTGGCTTGTTCTAAAGATTATTTTACATGATTCAGATATTATGGATATGGTGCTATATGCACATGCATAAATAATATGTTCATTTACTTGAGTTAGCTAGTTTAACATTTAAAGTAAATCTTGGACAACAACTAGCATGTTAATAACTATGTATGAGGAGTATGGTGAGACTTACATGTATATTCTTACTTACAGCAATTGCATGCATCACTATTATGTATATATCCAAATTATTTCTAGTAAAAGAAAATATGCAATGTTCATGAAAAGCATGTATGCATCAAGTCAGATATGTATCTAGTAATAAATAAAACAGTGAGAAATGCCCTTAAATATGTTAAGAAACAATCTAGTAGTTATATATGTATGGGTATGGGACTTTATTTATATAATAAGTGCAATTAAAGGTTCTATGATATATGAGCTATATTTACTTTATACTTCAAATGTATAGGAAAAGGCCTTAGTCATAATCATGTACATGTCTAGTATTTTACAGGGAGATATAAAGTTTTATCTATGCAGGAAAATGCAAGTGAAGCTTTTAACAAATAAAAGGGAAAGGTGTACCTAGTAAATTAAATAACATGAGCAAAGCTAACTATTTATTTCCTAGCATATTTTCCTGTAATTAGTTTCTGATGAGCAGTGCCAAAAGGTCCTAAAAATGATAAGGGATTTTTCTAGCATTTTTACCGAATTTTCCCTATTATTTTTCTACCAATTTTGAGCTAAAAACGTTTAAGTTAAAACTGACCAATCAGGCAATGACACATGGCGGCTTAGGACTTGTTTAGTTCCAACTAAACGCGCGCACAGTACAGCGGCGTCGGAAGAGCTCGCCGGCGACGAACTACGGGCAGGCGACGTCGACTTCACCCACCAAACGACGCGCAAGGATGATACCTACACTCCGGTGGTCGCCTCACCGGCAGTGGTGCCCTGTAGCGGCGGTGCGGAGGTAACCTAGGCGGCACGGCGGCGAAGCTACGGCGAAACGCAGAAGATTGAACGCGGCGACGTCAATTGTGTACACGGTTAGCATCTACGAGTGACATAGAGTCTCACCATACACACGGTGCAGGCAGAAGTGGTCGGGGATGGCTGGACGGCGAGGTATGGCGGCGGAGCAGGGGACACCCTCGTCGAGGTGAGGCTATGACTCATTTCTGCGGAAGGAAAGGAATCAAATGGGTTCATTGGCTGATATAGGTGCTATAAGAACGAAGTAGCGAAGCAAAACCTCACCGGAAGAGCTTCGATTTCATCAATGGCGGCGCTGGCCGGAATTGGGGAGAAGTTAAAATTCATCGAATTCAAGCGACGATTGGGGACGATGTCAAGCTCTAGAGGATAAGGGAGAAGGGAGAAGAAGAGTCAGAGTCCCATCGGTGTCTTTTATAGGAAGGGGAAGGCGGTTCTCGCCGGTGGTCCCGATTGGCAGTGAAATGAGAGAAAGAGGAGGAGAACTCCAGGGAGCGCGTCGCGAGAAGGTGCGATGGAAAAGATCTCGGCCTAGATCCTTTTCACTTCGTCCTTCCTACGGCAGCAGCACAGGGTAGCGGTGTGCGTGGCGAAGCGGCGATGGTTGGGCGGCGACGACGGGTTGACGAAGGATGGAGACGACGACGCGGCGGTGGCGGTTCGCGCTCGGGCCGGACTGGGCTGCGATGGGCCGTGGCGGTGGCAAACGGGCCAGGCAAGGTAAGATTTTTTCTTTTCTTTTTTTTTTTTTTATTTTATAAATGGGCCGAGCCCGAAAGCTTAGTTACTATTCTTTCTATTTTTCAAACATGCTGAGAAGATTACAAATTTTCTACCTATGCAAACGATCTCTAAAAATTATGAAAAATTCACAGAAATTAAGTTTCCGTGATTGCGACCTGTGGTGAATTTTGGGGAATTTCTGTCTAAGCCAATTTCCCTAGAAAATTCCAACAGTTTCTGTGCACATGAAATGCTTTATATGCATGAGTTCAAAATTTCAGAAATAATTCAATTATAAAATTCAAATATGAAAATCAACTCCAAATATTTGAAATTCCAAATAAGAGCATCTCAATTCAAACCACAGAAAAATATTTATGAAAACCAAATTGAGTTAATTCATTATTCTGTTTAGAAACTTTTCATCTAAATCTTTCGTAGCTTATGTTAATGATGAGTTGATTTCTCAAAAATGACGGCCTAGGGGGCCGGGATGTTACATGCATGGAGGCATTTAACGAACTCAAGAGAGTGTTAATCTCGACCCCCATTATCCAGCCTCCAGATTGGAAGCTCCCATTCGAGATCATGTGCGATGCAAGCGACTATGCCGTTGGGGTAGTGTTGGGACAGACCAAGGATAAGAAGCATCATGCCATAGCTTATGCAAGCAAGACTCTCACAGGGCCACAACTCAATTATGCTACCACTGAGAAGGAATTGCTTGCAGTAGTCTATGCCATTGATAAGTTCAGGTCATACTTGGTGGGCGCGAAAGTGATAGTTTATTCTGACCACGCAGCCCTCAAGTACCTGCTAACTAAGAAGGATGCAAAGCCACGACTTATCCGATGAATTCTACTCCTCCAAGAATTTGACATAGAAATCAGAGACCGCAAGGGAGTAGAAAATGCAGTGGCAGATCATCTCTCTCGTCTACAAGTTGAAGATCCCAATGCATTACCTATCAATGACTACTTGAGAGATGATATGTTACTAAAGGTAACAAGTACCGACCCATGGTATGCAAATATCGTTAACTATATCGTTTCGGGGTACATACCACCAGGGGAGGACAAGAAAAAGCTCATCAGGGATAGCAGATACTATCTATGGGATGATCCTTATCTATATAAAGTCTGCTCTGATGGTCTACTTAGAAGATGTGTGCCCTCCTGCGAAGCAATGCAGATCATTGACAGATGTCACTCTTCGCCGTATGGGGGCCACTATGGAGCATTCCGTACAAACGCTAAGTCTGGCAGAGTGGATTTTACTGCCGACTATGTACGAAGATACCAAAGAGTATGTACGGAGATGTCCTCGCTGCCAGAAAGTAGGAGGGATAAACTCCCGAGATGCAATGCCCCTTACAAATAACCTCCAAATCGATATCTTCGATGTATGGGGCATTGACTTCATGGGACCCTTTCCAAAGTCAGAAAACTACGAGTACATCCTAGTGGCAGTGGACTATGTCTCGAAGTGGGTAGAGCAATACCATGCCGCAATGCAGACTCCACCCACTCAAAGAGAACGCTCCAAGAACACATCTTCCCAAGGTTCGGCACACCAAGGGTGATTATTAGCGATGGGGTTCACACTTCATTGATAAAACCTTCAAGGAAATGCTACACAAATATGGAATTGAACATAGAGTAGCGACCCCCTATCACCCACAAACCAGCGGTCAAGCGGAGACTTCAAACAAACAGATCAAGAATATCCTCCAAAAGACCGTTGATAAGATGGGAAAGTCCTGGAAAAGCAAACTGCATGAAGCATTATGGGCTTACAGGACAGCTTATAAGACACCCATTGGCATGACCCCATACCAAATGGTATATGGGAAGACATGCCATCTACCTGTCGAGCTAGAGTTCAAGGCATATTGGGCAATCCGGAAATGGAACATGGATTTAGATCAAGCCCAAGTCAAGCGGCAAATTCAAATCGCCGAGCTTGAAGAATGGAGGGAGAAGGCGTATGTTGGTGCTTTCTAGGTACTCATTTTGTATGACAAATAAGGTGTTTTCAATACCTTATCGCGTCATTATTGCTAACAATTAACCCCCATTATCATATACATGCGTAGTTTCTGTGTATTCGGAAGTATTTGCAGGAAACAAGAGAAGATAAGGAGACTACGAGTAAAGAGCAGCCGGAGGCCCGAAGAACGAGGAAATTGGAGACCGTGCCGGTCGGCACGGCCTTTGTGCCGACCGGCACCATGGAGGTCGGGCCCAAACTTGAAGCCCACTCGGAGAATGGAGCCCAGAAGAAATATCAGAGTCGGAGTCGGTGAAATCCAGTCCACAACCAAAGAGACTATAAAGAGAAGATCTTGGTCGCGAAGAAGAGGACGGCGAGGGGAGGAGACAGACACACACACGGAGATTTTGACCTAGGTTGAAGGTTGTGGCGGCGAAGACGGCGATCACCGATCATCACCACCAAAAAGGAAGATTGTGCCGACCGGCACAACGCCGTGCCGATCGGCACCTGTGGACCACGCCAAATTCCCGCGTCCCTAGTACCCATGTTCATGTGTTTGCAGTATGATGCGTGAGTAGATCTCATATTCTCTCCGTGGCGAGGAAAATCTGGTTATGTAACCCTCACACTTACAATACTCTTTTGATGCGTTCCGTCTATGTGGGGCTTCAAATTCGTATCTGATCCATACGTGTTTATCACATAGTCAAGAAACCAGTGGGGAACTATTAACCCTCGTCGTGACAGGATCGGGGAACGAAACCACCATGTTCTTGTAGAATACTAAACCTATCAATTGACCTACAACCTGAGTTGCATGCCAGTACCCCAAACCATAGGAGAGAATCCTTTCATAACCTTGATACAACCGCAGGCCCCTTTCATCTCTAGCTGTTAATCATCCCTTCTCACACACATCTTTTGCTATATTGATTTAGTAGTTTAAATAATAGTTTAAGTCCCGCTTGTTCTCTGTGGTTCGATATTAAACCTTGGAATACTCTAAGGGAAAAAGTGCTACAACTGTACACCGTCCTCTTGCGGTATATAAGTGGGTGCGTACAAACGACCAACAGCGTACCATAGCTCCAAGTTGTACAAGGATAGAACTAAAAGATGGCACGACAAGCGCATCCGTGAGAAGCACTTCGCGCCAGGAGATAAGGTACTACTTTTTAATTCCCGCGCTAAACTATTTGGCCTTGGTTAACTCCGGAGCAGATGGGACGGTCCTTATACTGTTGTGGAAGCTTCCACACATGGAGCTGTCACTCTCTAGAGCGATGATGGAAGCCTTTTTAAGGTAAATGGCCAGCGGTTAAAAATGTTCCTTGAACCCTCCATGCCTGCTCTCGAGGAAGTAGATGTCCTCAAATTTATCCAAAGCTAAAAATGCTTGCATCTACGGTCTGGCTTCGACCTTAACCAAGCACCCTTTATTTTTCTTTTTCTTAAAAAAATAATAAATAATATCTGACATGTTTGTGTGAGTGCTTTATTAAATTGTGTGTTGGTTTATGTGGGTAACCACATAAACCAACCTTTGTACGCTCACATTTTCCCGAGTGCGCAGGAACAAAGTTGTGAACACACAATGGCGCGTCGTCCCGATGAAACAGAGAAAGAACAGGGAAGGGACCCCACCGGCCGGTCCACACCCCAGGCCGGCCGGCCTTGGCCAAACTCCAATCAGGTCTAATTTTTCCTCAAACTTTATCTTGACCCCCTTGATCTGTTTCACATACCCAGAAAACAAAACAAAATAATTTTTGAAGATAAACCAAATAAAACTCTTGCTAATCATCAGGTTTATGGCATTATTATTTCGCTGTTTCTTCTTGCTCACAAAAATAAATTTAAGGACACTCCTGTCTATTTTGTTGTCAGATTTGATATAGCATAAATCTTGATTTCTTTCTTCTCTTGATTTTCTTGGGAATCAAAATTTTCCTTCGGACTTGTCGTCACAAAATCTCTTGAAAAAGCCTATTAGAGCCAAAAAGACAAATAGATATGAACTCCTCGAAAGCCAATCTTTTTGTAGTGAGTTCGGTTAAGATTTAATTCTCTTGAGAAAAATGCACTCCTCATGTTCAATCTTTATCCTTCGCGTGTGTTCTCGAATTCAATCATCTTCAAAGAATTTTTTTGTCCCTATGTTCAAGCCCACAAAATTATGAAAGGAAGTCAAAGGAGCCACACAAGTTGCTTCATACATCGCGGGAACTCAAAAAAAAAAGATGAGAGTTCCCCGATGTCAAAAAAAAAAGGGGGCACTATGGCTGACTTTAAAAAAAAATTCAAAATTGGGCAAGACATAGATCAAAATTCTCCCGCAGTGTGAGTTCATTTTCTCCCCCACCACATGCATCAATTCCTATCTTGATTGAAAAATGAGGATGTGCAATATTCTCTTTAGAATTCTTTCTTAGCCTTACAAAATTCTGCAAAAAGATTGTGCTCTCCCTACCAAGCTCCAAATACAAGCCTATTAGAGATAGGGAAAGATATCTTTTGAGAGAAGAAAGGCTTTTTTCACCGCATTGAGTGACTCATGTGTTATGAATTTTGTGACATACAAGGAAGGAGGAGTTTTTAAAACCCGAGGAATTTTGAGTTTGAAAGAATCTTTGATTATTGCTTTTCAATCTCTCAACTCTTGAAGACAGTGAGCTTTAGCCACTTCTACATAGTGAGCCTGAAGTAACTGTCGAAATAACTCTGCCATAACTCCTTGATGATGCCTTTTTCTTTGGTTCAATCTTTTTGCTCGGGATGAGCAAAGATCTAAGTCTGGGGGGGATGTTGGCGGTCCTTAACGACTACTTCTTACCGCCAACACCAGCTTATAAAAGCCATCAATCAAGAATAAAATGAACATTCTTTATGGACTAATGGCTTTCCACAAGTTTTGGTGATATTTTGATTGCAGGTACAATTATGAAGGAAAATCACCACAAACTATAAACAAAGAGGGGTTTTGCCATGGAGATAAATTATCCAAATAAAACATTTGATCTCTCCATGGGAAAGCCCTTGAAAAGATAGTCAAGATTGACTTTTGGTTCACCTAATTCAGAGTTCGGGAGCAGAAGTTAGGCCTCAACGAAAATTACAGGAAATGCAGAAATTTCCTGACCGGCCGGCCACCCCACTAGGCCGGCCGGCCTACCTTTGTCTCCAATGAACCCGACCTTCCTCCAGTGGGCTATACGCATCATAAAATATCAAGCCCAAGTTGTCTCCATGGTGGGTGAACAACCGACATCCGGAAGATGGGCTTTTGGGCCTTAATTTGATGATTTCTGCACTTCCGCCGCCCCCACTCGAAAACCGACTTCGGAGCCGACCTTGGGAAGCGATACCGGACGTCCACGGCGAAGGCGGTGGCCATCCAAGACAATGGATGGCCGGCCGGCCTAGGTGGGAGGCCGGCCGGCCTGCCCTTTCGCGCAATTCCAGCCACCGACTTCCTGAGCAACGTGCCGGCCACTCTACCTCACTTAGGCCTATAAATAGAGGGTAACTCCCACGGTAGAACTTGCACCTTCACACTTGAGAAGAGAAGATTCCAAGTAGGGTCACGCTCTATCAAGTTCATTTAGAAGTAGGGAGTGAGTGAGGGTCGGAGGAAGGGCGGGAGCTCCGGAGATGTCGGAGCTCTTCTTCTCCTTCGGCGCCTCGGGTATGTACTCTGCCTGGGAGTAGTCGTCCTAGTCTTCCAGGCCGGGTAACATGTAAGGTATTATTTATTGAGCAATAAAGTAAGGTTTTCTTCTTTATCATTTATGGGATTCAGGTGTGTAGTATTTATTTCTTATTTACTGCATGTGCTAGCTCTAGAACAATTGCTAGTTGCTGGTATTAATGATAGGTGTAAACGTGGTGTTTATACTTTAATTTATCCTGAGTTGCCCTCAACCCCACGGCGTGTGGTAGCCGCGAGTGTAGGTGACAGCTACACCGGTCTCTGTAGTCCACCACGTTCGGGTTGAGTGTGTAGGGCCTAGACGCGGTCCGTTGACCGGATACGTTGAACCTAGTTTCCGAGTTGCGTGTCTTGGCGGCGGCCGTGCCCCGAAGTAGATGATATTGAAAGAACCTTATCGCATTGCTCAGTTATTTAATATCTTGCATTAGATTACCTGGCCAGAGGACTATCACCCTACTGCATTAATTCTCTGTTTAGTGTGCCCCTTTTTACGGATTTTCTACATAGATCTCGAGTTTAGTACACTGTTCGTTCCCTGTGGATTCGATACCTTAGGAATACTCTTGGGGTGAAAGCTACATCGGTATCCGTGCGCTTGCGGATTTATTTCTGTTAGGCCTTAGGACTGCCAACAGCGCTTCCGCTGTATGATGCCCGGCGGAAAGTGGAAGGAGCGGAAGGCCTCATGGAACTGAGCCCAAGAGACCAGCTGACCGGCTGGAAAAGAACCAAGGTGGGTGGTCCACCATCCTCCAGCCGACCCCTGCAACTGCTGAGCGGCGAACAGAGTCTTCTGCACCTCTGTGATAGCAGGAAGGAACCCAAACTTGGACTCAATGGTGCGCAGCCTGTTCTCGGCCTCCATTGGATCTGTCGACCCGGAGAAGACGGGCGGATGGGTGCCCAAGAAGTCGGCGTAGGTGCAGCCCTGCTGCTTGGCTCGGTTGCCGGCCGGGCGAGCGACGGCCTCAGCAATCGTCCTCAGCAACTCGGTCTGGTTCGCCATCACTTCCGCCAGTGTGGGCGGTGGTGGCGGTGGTGGCCGACGAGGCGGCATCCTGCCCAACAAACAGCACCATTAGCTCATTGCAAAACAGGGTTAATACAAATGGCAGAAAGTAAAGCAGGAAGGCGAATAAAAGTCAACTGACACAAGCTTATACATAACAGATCCATCCATAAAAGAAACAGAGTTCATACAGGACAAATAGCATGGTTCCATCAGTACAACATAAGATGACAACAAACACGAGAGTGGTGCCGCCTAGCTATGGTACTGCGACACTCACTAGCCCTGCCAACGACTCTAACTTGCTGGATACAGAATACTAGATGGATCTTGCTGAAGCAACTATCGCACTCAGGTGTCGCCAGCACGTGGGGGCTGGTAAAGCGTCACCTGGTCGACCTCAATCCCTGCACGGCGCATCCGCTCCCGAAGCGCGGGCCAGTCGTCAGGAGATACCAGGATAACCGACGGTGCCGCCTGCACCGCCTCGAGGAGTGGGTCTGCGGCGTTGCCACGAGAGGCAGCGGTGTCCCGAATCGCAGCCGGGTGGGGAATCTCCTCGGTGCTCATCGCGGACACGGCCTCCTCCGCCGGAGCCTCAGCTGCGGCCTCAGCTAACTGCTCCTCAAAACCCACAATCTGGTGGTGGGCAACCTGCAACTGCTCTGCCAGTGCCTCTGAGTGGGCTAGCGAAGCTGCAAGCTGGTCAGTGCGCTCTGCGAGCTGCACAGTGCGCTCGTCTCTCTGGGCGGTGGTCACGGCCAGAGCATGCTCCAACTGGGCCACTGTGGCGTCTCGGGCATCCATCATCTCGGACAGTGCCTCCAAGCGCAACCTCAAGCCGTTCTCCGCATGGTGAGCAATGCGGAGGACCTCGAACGACTCAGACAGGCTGTGAGCCATGAAGGGCAGCTGTGTCTCAACGTACGGAAGACGGCCGTTGTCAGCCTGCTCCAGACGGCTCAGGTACCGGGGGTGGCTCCGAGCATGAAGGGGAAACAACGACAGCGGCGTGCCCCCCAGCTCGTCGACGTGCCGCTGGCAGAAGGATATCAGCGCCTGCTGAGCTGCCGCAGACAAGGTGTCGCCGAAGTTTGTGCCCAAACCTGAATTTTCCAGGGCTCCCACTCGGGTCTCAGTGGGTGCTGCGGGATGTCCACCCACACGTAGAAACAAGCGAGCCCGAACTCCTGGAAGACGCGCCCATGGTACCGCAGAGGGTCAGGGTAGCCAAACAGCTGCAACGCTGCCTAGAGCAGCGTGGGAAAGCCTGGGTGGTGTAGGCCATCCGTGTGCAGCAGGCCATCCTCCCCGAGCTGAGCGTATGGGTAATCGTCCAGATCGGCCATCTGCGGAAAAGGACGAAAGAAAACGTTGCAAGCCTTTGTTAACCGATTATCCATGTTAGAAAAAGAACACATAACATGGTACGGAAATGCAGGTTATCATAGCGAGATGCTACAACACCCACTCGAGCGAAAACAGAGAAACGGCGGACTTTAGAACAGCAGATTTAACTCTGCCCCGGCGGACAGATTCTGAAATTGCAGATGAGGCAGCAAGAGATCTGATTTTTAGTCATCATATTTGGGTGATTTTGGATCAGGAAAAACATGGTGAGTCTGAGGGGTGTTCAAGTTTAACTTATAAACATTTCAAAGAGGGTTTGTTCATTGATTTTGGCTCAGCGGCTTAAAAGCTATATTTTCTTGAAGTTACTTAGTCAGAAAGATCTTTTAGTGAGCTGAAATTTGTTGAAGTCTTTTATATGCCATGCATGCTCGACCTACACGTCCTCATAAATAAAAAAGTGCCCAATATAGCAGGTCGTAGACAGCGGTGGCAACTAAGTCGCACTCGACAGATGTATTCTACACGATCTACGCGCGAGTTAGTGTACCTGCAAGAAACCACACATCGTCACCTCAAGCAACTTACATAGGTGACGTCCATCATAAATCAGAAATGCATGGCTCATACCATCACATCCCACGAGTACGATGACTTGGGCCAGAACAACACTTCCACGAGTTCGATGACTCGGGCCAGAACAACACCTCCACGAGTTCGATGACTCGGGCCAGAATACCACATGAGCCATGCAGGTCCTTACCTTCTTACCTGGGCGTCGGAGCGTCGTTACAGAAAAGTAAACAAGCAACTCCTATTACCACCTGATACTCTAACATCCTTATATAGGGCTTTCGTTCCTCACCCGAAACGTGGTTAGCTTTTCAAAAATAGGCCTTTATGTGCTGTACTATCCCCAACACGGCTCTGATGCCAGCTGAAGCGTAACCGCTTTTCACAGGATCGAGTCGGAAGTGCCGGTGAACGGACACAGATAGTACATCACATAAAAATCACAAAATTTAAGTCTTTAAGTTATTACATTAAGTCCAAATGATTTAAAACATGTAAGTAGCAACAGCGGAAGTCTGAAAGTAAAACAACTACAACTCTCGACGATACATGTCCGCACATCGAAGCCCTATGATGTGGACCTGGAGACAATCTCTCCTGGAACTCCATCAAAGCGACAGTGAAAGCAAGACAAACCTGTACAAAAACATAAAGAGCCAAACCCTGAGCAACTAATACTCAGCAAGACTTACCCGTCAACATGGCCAACTACAGCCGACTCCTAGCATGCAAAGGCTACAAGGGGTAGGCTGACTCAAAGGCACTAATTACTTGGTCCTTACTTTCAAGTTTTAGCTCAATTTAAGTAATTAACCAAGTATCATGTTCTGCAACTAACAATTAAACAGGCAAGTAAGATAATCAGGCAAGTAGATAGTACAGTAAATACAGTAAGTAAAGCAATAAACATATATATCATCATCATCATCCACAATCACACTACGATGTGACTCAGTGAACAAGTGGTGCTCATTTCTGAGAGCGGCGGCATCGATGTACATCCTGCAGCAGAAAACCTGACCACACGACATATGCGCCCGCGAACAGACCACATGTGGCAACCTTTCACAAAGCCCCCGCAAGGCCGAAATCTAGCTGCTGCTCCCGGCGAAATATTGGGACCACCCCCACGCGACACCCGGCCCCGCCGTCGTCCGCGGGTTGTCCCATTCCCCCGTAGCAGCAGGGTAAGGTTCATCCCCACGGTTGCTAAGCTACGTCGGATTTCTCAACCATTTGAGGGGCTTGAGCTCGACGAGGACCATCAAGAGACGGCTGGCGGCGAGCACAGCGGCTCAGCCAACTGCGGCGACGACGTGCGCACTGTAGAGAATGAAAGAGTGAACAGGGAGTGGCCAATGAGCATCACCTTTGCAATCACTAGCCCGGCGTCCAGAGACTCGTCGACAGGAAGCGTGGGAACTAGGAGCTCGGCGCGGAGCTGCGGGATGGTGACGAACGCGACGGAAGAAGCTCGATTCCCTTCGTGGTTGATTGCTGTTAGGAGAAGGGAGCTGGTCAGGAAGGCTCGTGTACACACGGAGCTGCTCAGGTCGCAAGGAATTGCAAAGAAGCTCACCGGAGAGGGAAAATCACACGGCGAGGTCGAGGGAGCTCAACCTCGTGCCATGGTTAAGAGCCGCATCGATCTGGGGCTGCAGCGCATCACGGAGAGAGCGGCGACCCGAGGGAGCTAGCCCATTCCCCTGCGCAACAACGGAGCTGCTCGCACTCGCTCGGGACCGAGCAGCAGCGGCGGACGGCGAGCTGAAGCGGCGGCTTTGCGAGGAGATGGCGGCGCAAATGGGGATGGATGGCTCGGGCTAGGGTTTGGCTGCCCGGGGAGGAGCTTCGCTTTATAAGGCGGCTGTCCGAGATTGGGAGTGAGGGAGGCGCGGCGTACGGGCGGTGCTGGCGCGTCCACCGCCGGTGAAGGCCAATCGGTGAAGGAGGAGGTGGGGACAGCGGGCCCGACGAGTTTTTCATTTTTCGTGAATTTTGGTCCAGCTGTTTTGCACGAATTAAAATCAGTACTTCCAGCCTCCCAAAAATTACGAAAAATTCTGGGAGTGAAGAACAAACATCCAGCTCCAACTTTCCTTTTGGGTAGATGCAGTTTTGAGCTCCAGAATTTGAAATAAAAATTCAGTAATGCAGCAGTTTGTGCTCACTTCACTGAATTTTTAGAGGGTCTTCCATAATTTTTAAAATCTTGAAAATTCTCAAAAATTATATTTTCTGATATGCTTGCACAAGAATTTTCGGTTGGGTCAAGTTGTTATTGAAAAGTTTGAGTTGTTTCACAAGCTTGAGTTTGAGAATTATTTGAGCAATTTCTTTTAAATTCAGATTTGAATTGAAGTGAGTTGAATTCAATTTGGGAAGTATTTTCTGCAGGTTTGGCTGTAACTACATGGGGTGTCACACATACCATATGGTTGCTTTTGCTGACCAGCACTTGACTCATCTTGAGTTGTGGGTTGACCACCAGGATGCGCAGGGCGCATTGGCGTAGTAGCTGGTGAAGTAAATGATGGCCTCACAAATCCAGGCTCAATCTGTATGGTTCCATCAGCAACTGCCTTGATCATGTTGTACACAGCGTTGACAAGCACTCCTGATTGATTAAAGAAAAAGCACTGTGAACCGCAGCATTCACAACTTCATCTAGCAAAGCTCGATCCGGCAATTTCTCAGCTTTCAGTGCGACCAATTCCTCTGGCCTTAACATTACTGGTATGGCTGACTTTGATGTAACTTTGCCACGTGTCATCTTGATCATTTCAAAGTATTTTATCTGACACTCGAGCAGATAACTCTGATATTGCTTTTTCTGATCCAAAGACATCTTCTCCCAAGCGATCATCTCATTGTTGCCAGTTATCTCAGAAGAGTCTTTGCTATCTCGAACAATTGGTGCGAGAATCCAGACCTGCTGACCTTTACCGTCAATGAGCAAAGAACCATCATCAGCAATAGCCTGAACGAACGCCATCTGATTCTGAAAACTTGATCTGTCCCACTGGGCGTGCCAAAAAGTGTGTTGGCAGTAAAATGTTACTTCCACTGCTTCACACACGCGGCCTGAGAGATTTGCTTGACTCTGTTCAGGACCAAACTTGGAGCGCGATGAATTCCGGAGCGTGCCAGTCGATTTTCCCTGCAAATCGACAAAGACAAGAAAGCATGTAAAATTCCTGGGCTATCGGCCCCGGACAGGCCGATGTGTAATCACAGCCGATGTGAGTAATTAATAAAAGATTATAATAAATGCTCGGCTGTCGGCTAAAAACGAATCGGCATGTTCGCAATAGTAAATACTCGCACGATAACTAAAGTAAAACATGCATCAAAATCAGCAATCGGCAATTGACAACACAACATGTAATCGACAAGTACCTATCGGCAAATACTACAGTGCAGTAAATCGGCATCAATAAATAAGGTTCAAAACCTCTACTTGGACAAGAACAATAGAGTATTAAATTAGCACGCAAGCATAGATTTGAACGTGGTAACCAATTGGCTAAACACCCCGAAAGAACTATTAAACTAATAAGATTAATTGACTCGACAAACTGCTTATTGCTTCTCCTAGGACAAGTCAAACTAGGCGATACGGCACAGGACTAGATCAAATTGTACCACACAATCGGCAGAGATAGATTCAATCAATCTTAACTTGTTCAACAGTGACTCGAATAACCAGATCAAACAGGGAATCGACATCAGCAATCGGCATACCAGGTTGCGGCTAGGACAAGTCAACTAACCGTAACAAAGAACTGGACTAGGTCTTAAACAATTCTAAGTAGTCGATGCATGATCGTTCATCGTTCGTTCGTCGTTCGTTCATCGTTCGTCGTTCGTTCATCGTTCGTTCATCTTATACACAAGTAAGTATTCTCGATCTCCTATTGGATAGTGTGCTTCTTATCTAGGTTAAGTTCTTTCTTTACTTGGTTACGGGATCATCGCTCTGTTCTAGAGTGTCTTACCTTTCGCCCAGGTTAAGGTAGTAATCAATAGCTTAGACGTCGTGTCTAGGTTCTAGGTTACCTTTGTTTGCTGCGTGCTCCACGGTTTGTAGAGGTAGGCGGTAGGTGGTGACAGCCCTATCCTTCCTTCGTAATCCTCCAAGTTCGGGTACGTAGTAGAGCAATTGGCCGGAGTGACTTGGCAGACCAGGTCTAAGCCAGCTCCTGAAGTAAGCAAGTAGAGATCGGATTTATCTTTCGCTAAGAACCTCATCCATAGGAATCCTCTCTACCCAACCCTACCATCCTTCTTCGTGTCCTTGGACTAGCTAGACAAGAAGATAATCACACTCCATTCCTTTGGGAAAATATAAATAACGATACCCTTGAATACTCATGGGTGAAGTGCTACAACGGTATTCTCCGTACGCTTGCGGATTTATCTGTGACGTCAAGAACTACCAACAAGCATTTCTGGCGCCGTTGCCGGGGAACGGTTGTTGTTTTTGTCTTTGAACCTAGTCGGTCCTCGTACTATATCCTTTTTCTTTTATTCCATTTCCTTTACCCATCCTCAAACTTCCACCATCTTTCCTTCCTATCATTTCCCCATCATTTCCTATCCACTTAAAAAGAAAATACCAAAAGCATTTATCATGGAGCCAGAACCTACAATCCAATCATTCTCTGTCCTAGGGGAGAGTTCTTTGAGCCACCATTATCTTCAAAACCTATTTCCTCATCTGGCTATCAACTCCACCTGCCATTATAACCATGGTACGGGAACTACCCTTCTCTGGACTTGACCAAGAAAATCCGTATCACCATCTGCGAGAGTTTGAGCACTTGTGTTCATCCAGGATCAAGGCGGTGGCGAACTGCCACAATGGGCGGTTGGCCGGACTCCCTACTTGGCCGGTCGGTCTGCCTTTGCGGCCCCGCCACTCAACCTCGAGCTATAAAGCTCCTGTAGAGGCTATAAATACCCCCGGCCGGCAGTGGAGATCCTCGCACCTCATCTAAGTGATCATTTCATTTCTTGTTTAGTAGTTACTTTGGGAGTTAGAGTAGAGTATAGTAGAGTGAGAGCTCTCTCGAGCTTCCGGAAGGTTCTTCGCGGAGTTTCGGAATAGTTCTTGTATCTTAACTCTAGTAAAATTATTTTCTTTATTTATATATTTAGTTTTATCTTTTTTATTTCTTTTAGTATTTGTTTTCTATTTAGTTTATTTTAGTTAAGTAAGTGCTCGTATGAGTCTTGTTGTGGGATTCGTGATTATTGTCTAAAGAGTATGAGAGAGTGCCTCCGTCGGAGATGGCGTCCGCGCTTGGTGAAATCTATGCTCAATTATTAGATATTACTATTCCGTTGATCAAGAGTAGTTCTTCTAGGTGGGTTGTAAGCGTGGCGTTTAGAGCTTAGCCTATATATGCACGTTTGGCACCCAACCCCAGAGGATGGTAGCCGCGAGTATATGTGACAGCCACACCGGTCTCTGTAATCCACCACATCCGGGTTGGACAGGCAGGGTTCTCAATAGCAGTTGGATTCCCAAGGTGAACTAGCAGCATCGATTCATTAGCCTTGGCACAATCGTGCCCCGAAATGACATGACTTGTATGTGTGTGAGCTTAGCTAGAATAGATAATCTTTGTAGAAATAAATGCTAGAAAAGGTCAATAGAAGATAAACACATAGGAAACCTTAACTCTATCTCGTTGTCCTCCGTTGGTATTTCTTACGTCATGAATAAATCCGCAAAAGCACGGAATACCATTGTAGCACTTCACCCGGGAGTATTCCAAGGTATCGTATTTGTTTTCCCCAAGGAACGGAGGTATCCTGCAGCAAGGTTAGTTTTACCCAAGGACCAGCAAGAATGATAATAGTGTAGGATTGAGAGGATGAATAAAGATCTAGTTATCCCTTAGGATAGACGCACTCAAGCTCTACTTGTCTACTTCAGGCACTGGTATAGACCTGGTCTGCCAAGTCCCGCCAGCCTGTAGCTCTACGACGAACCCAAACGTGGAGGATTACAAGGGACAGACAGGGCTGTCACCACCTGCCGCCTACCGCTACAAACCGTGGGGCACGCTGCAAACAAAGGTAACCTCTAGCCTAGACAACACGTCTATGCCGTCGATTACTACTCTAACCCGGTCCTGGTACTGATTCAGAAGGCTAGAGCACTCCTTGCGGAGCGATGATCCTGTAAACAAGTACAACAACAATAACGACTAGTAAATAATGGTTGCTAGATCAATATCACCACGAATACTAACTTATGAATAAGAACGACGATCGAACTATGAATGAACGACGAACGATGAACTATTAATAAGAAAATATCTGCGAAAGTACAAGATTTGAGCTAAGTCCTCACAAAGGGAGGACTACCCCTCTCTTCTCCCCTGCCCTCTCCCCTACTCTACTACTATACAAGAGGCCCTTGGCCTAGAATGAGAGTGGAGCTCTTCTCTTGTGTGTCTTGTGTGTTGTGTTGAGAGGAGGGGGGTACCCCTTTATTTATAGCCTCCAAAGGCGGTGGAATTGAGGTGGTTCCCGGCATTGATGGCATTGATTGCAGGCAGAACCGACCTTGGTACGTCGGTGGGGAACCCCCATAGAAAGATGGGCCAGTGGGGCCACCATAGGGCGTCTGTCGACCCCCTAACCCAGGTCGGCCGACCTGGGGTGGGGCCCACTGGGCCTCAGCCTTCTCTCTTCCCTGCCCTGGGTTGTCTCCTGGTCCAATCCACTTCCTCTGCGTGGACTTGAGGCCTTTTGCTCTTGTTTTTGGGCTTTGGAGTGATATCTTCATTCTGGGGAAAATACGATGAATGTGAAGTCCATGTTTTGTGCCTCTTTTTCCCCATTTTCATATGAAATGCACCTGCACTTACAAATTTACCAAGACTCATGGAATTCGTTAGTTTTGAGTCCTACTTCTATGTTTGGTGATTACTTTGACTTCATTTTTGCAGGTATTTGACGATAAATTTCTTGCTTTAAGGACCGTCAACATCCTCCCAAATGTATACTACGTGTCTTTTATTTATTTAGATCGCTGGATGATGCCACCCATATATCATGCCAATCTTAACCCCGTCTCAAGTATAGTTGATTGTTATTTCTACAACAAGATCATTGCTATGTTATTATTTTACCTTCCTTCTACTCTACTTCCCTGCAGAAATATAAATACGATAACCTTAGAATACTCCAAGGTGAAGTGCTCCAATGGAGTTCCGTGCGCTTGCGGAATTGTTGAAATATAATTACACGCATAAGAACCACTTCACATGGAGGCCTTAATACCGTTACACGCATAAGAACCACTACACGCATAAGAACAGTTACTTCTTAATACTGTAGACATTGCATAGCTAATTTGTGTTCCATTTTTCCCATTGAGGCCTTACAAGATCCTAAGGGGAGAGGGCAGAAGAGGTCAACGCACGACGCAGACAGTCCTGTTACAGGCGAAAGAGGTTCCAAAAGAGTGTTGCCGCCTCCTCAAGAAGTCACAAGAATAACTAGGCAGCGGGCAAGGGAATTGTCCGATGTAAAGCCTATCGAAGAAACATAAGAGGATAGGAGCCAAGTGCATGATGACGGCAAGGATTTCCCTTGTTATTGATAGATATTATTTACTCTATTGCTGATAGCCACTTAATGACTAACACGTTATTGCAATTTGTTAGAGGAAGGAATCAAAACTACTCTAAAGGGCCCAGGAAGAGCCGGGAAGGAACTGGAAAGGATCAACGAAGAAATGTGCATGAAGTTGCCAATCCGCATTTCGGAAGGAAAGAAACGGCCTGAAGTACCAATGCAAGCTGCAAAGCTTGCAACTGAGGCCGCATCGTACTGTGGCGGCACATACCAGTCCTTCCTCACTGGAACAAGTTGCAGCATGAGCAAGATCATATTTCTAACTACACCAAAAAAGTTTTCGTAAGTATATCATCTCCTGGTCAACACTGGAGGGAAATTCTATTTGATTTGCTGTACCAAACCTGATAAGCTCACGGGTGCCCGATCTTTTGATTCTATTTTGGGAATAACTTTGATTTCCTCTGTACTAGGTCCAATTTTCCATGGACACCACCGGCAAACCAGTGATTTCAGCTTGTGCTGACATGCTGAAATTCGGCCAGCGTCAAATGAGATATAAGTTGAAGAAGAAGTACTTCGATAATGTACCGGCGAGTCAACGGATTACCACATTACCTGTGTCATTGATGGATGACAATCAATGGGCAGAACTTCTGAAGTTGTGGTCAAACCCACAGCACAAGGTATGGCAGAACTTCAAAGCGCCTCGTTCCTTGTCAGTCAACATAATGTTAAACAGTTGATTCAGGATGCCATCTGGTTTTAGAGTAGACATACAATTACTATGTTGTACCCGTACTTTGTTCTGCTCTACTGGAGTGTTATAGACTTAAGTGTTATGTTATACTACTTGTGTTACTCTTAATTAAATTTGTTCATTGCACAGCAACGCTTAAGTGATGTTGGACTTTAGAAACATTGCATTTTTTTTATCACTCACAGAAATGTGCTTTCTGCAGGAAACGTGTCTTGCAAACCAGCGAAACCGTGAGAAAGTCCGGATGCAACAGCGCACAGGCTCCCGGTGCTATGCTGCATAGGCCCATGCCTTGGTAAGGAAATAGTCAATCGACTCCTTTGATTTCTTCTGATCAAATCCTGATTAGACATTTCTTTGCACATGATTTTAGAGAGATAAATTCAAGGATGAAGAGCCCACTATGGTGGACCTGTTCAGGGAGTTTCATTCATCACGGAAAACTGGTTCTGTTAGTAAGACAGTTCAGAAAGCTCTTGTAAGTGCTTGTTTCCTTGTTGTGTCCTCTTATGCATGTCCTGCACTTGAAAAATCTGTGAACAAGATGGAAATTTGACCTGACACCCTGGTTTTGCTAGGATGATATGGAAGCGATGATGGAAGAACCTGTATA
Organism: Eragrostis nindensis; assembly: GCA_012490785.1. Lineage (NCBI taxonomy): Eukaryota > Viridiplantae > Streptophyta > Magnoliopsida > Poales > Poaceae > Eragrostis > Eragrostis nindensis. The sequence goes on from JAAXCT010002321.1 coordinate 27,584, forward strand.
AGAGGGAGAGAAACCGATCTCTCCTGGTCGTGCTGTTCGTGAAGTTGTTCGAGCAAGTACCTTTCTTGAAGTTGTGGGCCTACAAGCAAAGAAAAAACATCAGAGTTCCCGTTTGTTCCCGGTTGGAAGCACTGATGGCTAAACTTGAGCGCGAGAAATCTGAAAGTCTACAAGTTGAACAAATAGTTGAACAACAGAGGAGGGAGATTGATGCCTTGCGGAAGCAAGGGAAGAAGCGAGAGACTCAAACAGCACTGTGGAAGCCTAGTTAGAGCACTTGAGGAAAGAATCAGCACAAAAGGCAAGCATGATCGCTTGCCTCTCTTATGTCTAATTTTGAAGGGGAAGGTCAGGTGTATCCTTCATCTCTAACATCTGAATGATTTTCTAGTCTGATTGGTTTGGTGTGATTACTGAACTCTGTGTTCGTGGGTCACCATCTTGTAGTCCGGCATCATTTTATGATCTGTATGAAATGTGAACTGCGATATTATGTATAACTGACTCATCTATGTATTTAACAAGATAAATTTGGCATATGCTTGTCACGATCCAACCTGATATGATTTGTGACGAAATAGTTGTACCTCAAATGGGCCCGCATAAGGCCATTTATGTGCTAGGTGAAGATATCGACAACTGAAATGTGGAGCAATAAGGCAAAGCCACGTGGATCAATCAGAGTGACACGTGGACCACTGAGAGCATGACATGTGTGCCAATTGGGAAAGGACACATGTGCCACTAGACAAATGACACATGGACCAGTAAAAAAAAGGCACGTGGACCTCCCGAAAGAACACGTGGCCCAATAGAAGAGCGACACGTGGACTCTTGAAATAAAGACATGTGGGCCAATAGAAGAGTGACACGTGGACTCTCGAAAAAAGGCACATGAACTAAAAACGACACGTGGACCAATAGAAAAATGACATGTAAACCAACAGAAAGTTGACACGTGTATCAGAGACGTCATCATGCTGATGTGGCAACGTTGCCACGTTGGACACCATGTCATCCTGCCATCGTGGCAGTATACGTATACGAAGTACCGTATTATAACCTTGCTCGACTGCTGAACAGTAGAAAGGTCATAAATCACGACTTACCACGCTCGACTGCTGACGGACGCTAAAAGGTCATAAGTCGCGATTTATGACGAAAATTTCGTCACTAGCAGCGGTCAGTGACACCTTAAAATCGTCATTAATCAGCATATCTGTTCTAGTGTGGTGCCGCGGTGGGACGAGCTCAACTAGCGCGGTGGCGGCGGGAGCTCGAGGAATGCGGCAAAGAGGCGACCTCGATGAGCTCGAGGAGATGTGGCCGAAGCGACTGTTAGAACTTCAATTCGCCCTAAACAGGATCATATCCTAGCCTTAAACATGAACACCTAACCTTAGAGATTACGAGTTCATTACAAGAGCCGAAAGTGGTCATTTACGTAGATTGGTGCCTGTTAGTGCAGACGCAGCAGGAGACACTAGTGCAGATGTATAGATTTATGACAAAATTATTATTCATCCGTCACTCTTTTAGGGTTTTTCCCCGTTTTCCGCCAACTTTGTGGCGTTTTTCATGTTTCGTCACTAGCAGGCCATATTTGTGTTAAAAAACCGCATAACTCAAGATGATTTAGTGACGCAACTCGTGAACAGTATCGTTCGGTGCCACCCGTTGACTGTTTCGGGTGGCCGCTTTCGTCACTAAAAATACAGTTAGCAAGTACGGCGACCAACGAGGACCCACATTATTCGTCATAAACCCCACTCCACGGGCCTTTGGGCCTACGTGGCATCCTAATCAGCAAGAGAGGGCCCACGGTCAAACCATTTTCGTCACTAATTTCGTTTTACCGCGTAAAATGACACATTGCATACCATGAAGTTCTCCGCGGGCCCACATGTCAAGCATCATGGGGCCACAGTCAAGTAATTTTTCATGAGTGATTTCATTTGCCGCGCGTCGTGGCACGTGGTGCACTACGAAGAAATACGCGAGCGCACATGTAGGCTTCACGGGCCCACCATCCACTGGCGAAGCTACATAGTAGCTTGTGGGTGCACATGCATCTACACAAAAATTAGAAGAGCATCTCCAAGAGACTCGGTAAAAATGAATAGCCAAAATCCTGATTTAGCTATTATGTAAAACAAAATAGCTAGCAAAATGAAACCCAACAGCCTCTCTAAATCCTTTCTTCTTCTTCTTCCTTTCTTCTCCGGCCTGCTTCTCCACGGCCCCGCTCGCGGGACTTCGTGCTTGCCTTTGTCCCTTGCGCCGTCGTGCTCCACTGATGCTCGAGTCTCACGCCAGGAGCCTGCCTGAATCCAAACAATTTGTGAGTATTGAGGTCTCTCTGAACTAGCTTGAGATGTCCGGTTCACAGATTGCATCAAATCGTCATTCGATCCCTTGAATTGCTTCTTGGTCCTTGGAACTGCTCTATTATTTTTCTTGATTCCTGGATCTTTCCTGAACCTCGTGACGCAACACAAGCCTCCTGGCGGGGACGACGAAGTGGGTGTTCCCGTGCATGGAGCAGAGCAGTTGCAGATCCACGCGACCACGCTCGCCGGGGCCTCGACCTGCCACCGCACGCGCAGACAGTGGCACCCGCCGCTGTGGACGATGTCCGAGCCGCTGCTCATCACGTGATTTGGGAGCGGAACGGCGAGGAAGCCGTCGCGCAGCTGAGAGCTGAGCGCCTGACTGCTTGAGCGGCACGCGAGCGTTGACGACGAGTGAACCCAGCTCGTAAGCTGCGATGGTTAACGACGAAGGCGACGCGGTGGCTCTCGGACGCGGACGCTGCTCAGGGAGCTCAAGGCCCTCGCAGACGCGGCGGGGACGGGGCACTGCTCGGGGACCTCGAGGTACGCGCGGACGCGGCGGGGGAGGCGCCGCGGGGACGGGCGGCCCCGGCAGGGGAGGGGCTGGGGCGGGTAGGGCGCGCGGGAGGGCGGGCTGGGCGCGATGGAGGAGGACGAAGCGCGCGGGAGGGGATGGCGAGCGGAGGGGGCTCGCGAAAGATGGCTAGCGGAGAGTGCTGGATACCGAGCTAGATAGCGAGGAGACGATTTTAGAGAGACTGTTGGATCACGTTTTTATCTCAGTTTTGCTATTTTTTACTAGTCAACTTGTTTTACAGAGACACTTGGAGATGCTCAGTGTATCATAATCTATCTTTCTCTATATATAGATGGGTCCTATGCTGTTACTGTTACACTGTTCTGATGCAGATTTTCTAACCAGGCTCCCATCGCACCCGTGCAGCGAGCCTCTGGGTTCTAGAAGCATCCAGCTCCATCCCATTCCCCGTCCATTCCTCTTCTCCCGATTCTTCCTGGAATGCTCCACGCCGCCGACTTGCGAGGAGCCGAAGAACCTTCCTCCTTGCGCTGCGGCGGAGGCGGCTCCATCTCTGCGGACTCACGGTGGCCTGCCGCCAATCGTCCCGCGCATCCACTGCCCTGATTTCTCCCGCGTGCCGCGCCCGTGCAAAAGATCAGGAGTGTCCACGCCCGGCTCCATCCCCGCTGGCTCACGGTGAGCCCTCAGATGTCGATTTTGCTGCTTACTACATTAGTTTTGCTATTCCCTTTCATACCATTAATTAGTCCCGATTCTGTTTTTTCCTCTTCATGCAGCGATCTCCTGGCAACCAGTACTGGGCATAACTCTGTTGTTCTTTAGGTGTATTTAGCTCCATCGGATTTTTGTTTAGACCTTGAACTGTCTTTTACCAGTGCCAAGCCCGTGAATTGCTTTACTGTCTTGAGCTTCATCCAGTTCCTTTCGTTGAGAGGAAGCAAAGCTGGACTAGAGGCAATCGCAGAGCTCTGTATCGGTGAAGTCGGAAAATAACATTCCAGGTACAGTACGTTCGTTACCGGCCAACCATGCTTTTGTGGTGCTGACGTTGTTTGTACATCTTCCATAGATCCCAAAAGAAATTTGTTCGTGCTTAAGCCGTTTCACAGCTCATAAGAAAGAATCAAAGTAAATCAGAAAAGGTTTTGAGTCTTTCCCTAGAAACACGAGAAGGTGCATTTTGACCGACAAGCCAGCGGAGCGGAGTGAAGGAGAGAAAAGCAGTAACAGAGAGAAAGGCGGCGAACCCTCAGACGACCCTTCTAAGATAAGGGGGGAGATCCTCAGTAGTGGTGCCCTTTGACTCTTCCACTCGAACACACACAATCAAGGTTCGAAGAACTTCTACTTCACGCCTTGAGGATTCTATGACGCTCACTCAATGGTGTTGTGGCGATTGCAAGCAATCAATAAACGAGGAAGCCAAAATATGGATCAAGGAAGGCTGCATCAGAAGGAAGAGTAGGTGTTGCTATGCCGTTGGCTGGGACTGAGACAGAGAGAGGGGAGCATAGCCCCTATGATCCCGGTAAAGAGTTCCAACTAAGCTCTTCTCAGGTTCTTTCTTTCTCTTCCATTCTTATGTTTCCATATTAATGTGTAGTATTCTCTTGGTTAACATTTGTTGTAATGCAATGTGCTGAAAGTTAACCATTTATGCCACACATCCTTTTAAATATTTATGCACGACCTGCTCATGCTCATCTCGGATCATATCAATTTTAGTGTGGTGCATGTCAGAAATATAGATAAGTATCCTTATAAGTTTGGTGTCAGCAATATCCATAATTGACAAAACAGCTACCCCAGACATTTGTAAAAACCTATGAGCAATGGGAATGGTTGAATAATACGATGGTTGCTGTCTTATTCATGGGGCTATGAGATAACCTCCTCTCTTAATGTACTTCAGGGGTGCACTCCCGTCCATACTGTCAGCTGCCAACTTTATACCTAATTCAGAAGGCCATGAGTCAACCAAATCGAAAACGAAAAGTTATTTCTGCAGATGAGACACACGGTATGTATGTGATGCTTTACAAGCTATGACACCTGGTTGGAAACCACTTTGTTTTTAAATATCTTATTTATTCCCATTGATAAACAACCAGATCAAACAGAGACCTCCATGCCAGCCTCTGAGATAGACACTTTTGTGTCAACATTTCACCTTCCATCTCGGAGAAAGGCCAAACGTACCCTTATGTTTATGCCTGGTGATACGTCATCACCGGCGACCATGAGTGCTTTTACAAATGATGCCGGAACCTCAAGTATGGATCAAAAAGCTACAGATCCATGTCCCACTCAGTTTGGTGCGTATTACATAACCAGAAGTAATTAGGAAAAATAAATATGACAGGCTCTATATGAACAATATATTTTGAAATGTCACAACCATGTGAGATAGCTGGCTCCTGAGTAAGATCAAACTTAAATCCATGTTTCAAGACATCGCAACCATGTGAAATAGCAGGTGCCTGAGTAAATCACAACGCATTATACCCAGCTTCTGGCGTACTCTTTTGGCCTCCAGGGCCAGTTAGCCTTATTTGTCGAATTTCCATGATTGATTTGTCTTAGTATCAGTATGTATACATCTGTATTCATGATACATTAAGTAGAGCCTGCTATCGTGTACCTATACGTTTCTTAGGTATGTCTGTGTTCGTTTGCACTCACTGAATTGTCTTTGCCATTCAGGTCGTGGAACTAGAGATCTGCCATTTTGTTGTGAAACCAGGAAGATAAAACATAACAATAGAATTTTATTGTCACATATAAACAATTTTTTTCTTTAATTTTTTACTTTTTCTGCTTCAGATGGCATCAACAATTCATTTACCTTGGTATAATGATCTGAAAATATATTGATACATGGATGCATAGGTGACTTTACTTCAATTTGCAGGTTGAGCAACAGGCTGTCGGACGAATGCTATTCTGTTGGTTGTTACACACACCCAAGATCTGAAGCTTTTGTTATTTTGCCTGTGATACCAGCCCATTTTCTAATACAATTACTAGAGTACAATATGCACTAATACATGTACCACGTATATTACAATATCCATACTAATAAAGTAATAATTAATCTTATTTGCGACAAATGTCCTTGATATCTGTACAATATGATTACCTGCTGACCTGAATATGTGTAAGCCACAATCTACCTTTTGTACATCAACAAATTATGTTCAGTTATAAAACTTCTTTTACAAGAGTGATCATTGATGTATTTCATGAACACCTTCATTTTTCTTTCCCAATATGTGTTGTACCTTTTATATGATGCCCCAAATAAATATATCTGATGTATTATGTTTATTTCTCTGTTCATGACCAAGAAGCTAATTGTAATGTTTATTGAATTAAACATATTTTTACAATGATATGTTTTCACACCTGTGGCAACGCGCGGGGCACCATCTGGTATATATCTATGTAATCACTTAGTCAGTTTATAATCTGATTGCCAGTAAATCAATTATTTTTTCTTCATGAGTGTATAATATAGTTTTACTGTCCATAATACAGGATTGTATTACGTACTGGTCCATATAAAATTTTCTTTCATTACACTGACGAAGCAGCTTATTTTACTATGGTTGATGCTCATGTGCATCTTCCACTGTTACAACTTGAAAATAGTAGTGCTACTGACGGTAGGTTTTTATCTATGGAGCAACAAGGAATGTTGACGCGCACAACGGCAAAAGTTGATGAACAAAAGGAGATAAACTAGCACATCACTCAGTTTTGCATGGGGGCCACCTTATATGGTGACGCCACTAGGTGCAGCTGGTTCTTTCTCCTGATCGTTGCACCGACAAGCATGTCCATGCTAACCTCATCGGGTCGGAGCCCGTTTGGAAGGCTCCAGTCGAAGTAGTAGAGAAGGCGTGCCACGATAAGTTCAATCACAGCCAGGGCAAAGGTATCACCGGGGCACCTTCTCCTTCCAGACCCAAACGGCAAGTACTCAAATCGTGAGCCTTTGTAGTCTATCTTACCATCCTCGAACCTCTCTGGCCTGAATTTCTCTGCGTCGTGCCAATACTCAGGATTCCTTGCCATCGCCCATGCATTGATAATGACCCTAGTGCCCTCCACGACTTGGTAACCACCAATGTCGCAGGTCTCACGGCAGAGACGGGGGATCACATAGGACGCTACTGGGTTCAGCCTCATGCTCTCCTTGATCACCATCTTCATATACGGTAGCTCATCCGTATGGCTCTCATGGTCTTGGGCGTTCTTGTTGTCGAATACACGTCGCACCTCAGCCTGTGCCTTTGCCATCACCTCAGGGTTCCTCATGAGCTCCGACATGACGCACTCGGCAGCAGATGATGTCATCTCCGTTCCGGCCGTGTACATGTCCTGTATGAAACCGGCAGAATGAACAGAATGGAGCAAAAGAAAGGCTATAGACATCCTAGAGAGTGAATTACCGCTATAATTGCCTTGATGTTTGTTGTGCCCATGGGAATTCAAGGTGCCCCTTGTCCCTGATCCCAAGCAGGATGCTCACAAGGTCATCACCTCGTTGCGCCTCACACCGAGCGATGATCTCGTCAAAGACGACATCCAACTGATAACGTGCTCGCCACATCCGACGCCTCACTCCAGTGAGGGCGTCGACAAACTGCAGCGACGGGAAGTAGTCCCCAAACGAGAATTCACTGCCGAGCTTCAGCGCCACATCCATCGCTGCCTGGTATCGCTCCTGGAGCTCGGCGCTGCACACCTGGCCGAATGCGGCCTTGGCGGTGATGGCGTTGGAGCAGGATACAAGCATTTCGGCGAGATTGACCGGCTTACCGCATTGGCTGGCGGCTTGGACCTTCCGAATGAGGGACAAAGTCTCATGGTTTCGGATGGGCCCAATCTGCCGCACCATTTTCGCGCTTAGCAGGTCCACCGTGCAGAGCTTGCGCAGGGTCTGCCAATACGCGCCGTATGGCGCAAAGGCGACGTCGAGGTGTCCATAGCCGAAGATCTCCGTATACAGAAGGTTCGGCCGCGTCGCAAAGAGGATGTCCTTTTCCTGAAGCACCTCTTGCGCCGCTGCCGGTGAGGAGACCACGACCGTGTCGACCTGGCCCATCCGGAGGAACATCACCGGGCCATACTTGTTGGCCAGGTCACGGAGAGCAACCTGCGGCTGCGACCCGAGCAGGAATCGAAGGAGGCTTCCGACAAAGGGGAGGTTCCACGGGCCTGGAGGCCGTCTCTTGTTGGAGCTTGGAGTCGATCTCGAGCTCAGCAGGGTCACGAGGATCGGCAGAGAGATAAGACTGAGGAAGACAAGGGTGGCTGCGCTTAACTCCATGAGGATGGTTTTAACTATAAGGTTGTACTTTGTGCGTAATTGGTTGGGACAAGAGCAAGTGTTGTGGGCCTTTTATACGCCGTTGCCGTAGCGTATATTCTGTATAAACTTAACTAAGATTTCACTTTCTGAGCGACTTGTACATTACATTCATGTCATTTTGTCAATTTTTTCCTTGCATGTGATATGAGTAGTTCAAATTCGAAGACTAGTCGTTGTGCTCGTTGTCAATTTTTCCTAGTACTATATGTTGCATGCCATTTTCCAAGCACGTGGTATGACCTTGAATTCAAGGCTTGAAGGCTTCCTGCGTGACAATTCGTTGTGCTCGTTGGAAATTGAATTCATTGCATCTCTGATCCGCAGCTGTGACAGGGTGGGGACACTATGGCTTGAAATACGGGCAACACACCCAGTCCACCCAAGTTGAGAGTCAACATAATTTATACAAAGCATCTTATCGTGATGCAACGAGACAAACACATCTCAAGAGAAAACCTATCAGTTCTCAGCCAAAATGTTGGTCAACGGCTCGGGGTGTCACACTGATATCTGTGTTGGCTGTAGAAATCCAACAATACATCATTGTTGAAGCACAACAAAAATGAAATAAAAATATGAATCAACAATGGAGAGACAACACACCCCATGGCAGCAGGGCGCCAGGGCCGGCGGCACGGAGGTCCTATTCCAGTTCACGCAAGTCGCAACTGATTAACAGAATTAAGCCCGTTTGGAAGTTTTTAAAAACCAAAGCATTCGAAAACCGTACGCATGAACATGTGGTGGGAGCTCCTTGTCATATCCGCTGTAACTACTACTTAATAAATCAGGAGTGATCGTCAGATGCACCAAGCAAGGTGGAGCCCCCCGCAATACCAACAAAGAAACGTACGCACCCTTCATCGTGCATCCGAGACTGACTCCAACGATGGAGGAGACCCAAAACCTATATTGAGTGTTGATGGGTTTTAACAGACAAGACCGAAAAACATGTATCTCCAATGGAAGACCAAAAATCTATATATGGTACCTTCTTCTTCCTCTTTCCTCTCTGCAGCGCGCCGCCTGACCCCTCCATTGCGCCGCCGCCGCCGCCCTATCGGGGCTCCCCGCCGCGGCCGAGCACTCGGCCCGCGCCGTCTGGCCCCCTCCCCTGGCGCGCTCGAGCGTCCGGCCACGTGCAGTTCGCCCTCTTCTATGAGTCGCTCGACCGCAACCTTTCCTCGTCGGGCTCCTCAACCTCCGCCTCGGACGACGACGGCGTCGCCCCCAGGCTGCGATGCGATGGCCGCGGTGCTCGACCAGTGAACCTCGCAGCCGACGCCCGTCCTGACGGGGCTCGCGGCGGGCTCCTCTGGGAGGCCGCCTCTCGTGGAGGTCAAGTGGTTGTGACCGACGACGAGGCGCGACCTCGGCGCGGCTGTTGGCAGTCCTAAGGCCTAACAGAAATTAATCCGCAAGCGTACGGATACCGATGTAGCTTTCACCACAAGAAGTATTCCTAGGGTATCGAATCCACAGGGAACGTACAGTGTACTAAAGCCTAAACACTAGAGGGATTGGTCCGAAAAAGGTGGCACACAGGAGCAGATTGCAACAATAACAAAAAGGGTCTTCTGGCTAGGCAATCTAATGATAAGAAGTTATGTAGCTGGGCAACTTGGTAAGGGTCTTACTCTATTATTCGTTTCGGAGCACACGCATGCCAGAGCAGCAACCCGATAATTAGGTTCAACTACTAAGGGGAACTACATACTATTGAGAACCCTACTAAAAACAATAACCCAGACGTGGTGGATTACAGAGACCGGTATGCCTGTCACACATACTCGCGGCTACCATCCTCCGTGGGGTCAAGAACAAACCAGGGATAACTTTAGATCTAAACACCACGTTTACATCTATCGTTACAACTAGCGAAGTACCAATAAGCTAGTCGATGCAATAAATAAATAAATAAATAAATATTCACTGCTAACCTGAAACCCACAAATAAATAAAGCAGAATACCTTACTTTATTGCCCGACCAATAAATCTTCTTACATGTTGCCCAGCCTGGAAGACTAAGAAAACTACTCCCAGGCGAGGAGCATACCCGAGGCGACGAAGAAGTAGAGTTCCGACATCCCTGGGGCCTCTAGCTCTCTTTCCCTCTCACTCACTCACTACCAGCAGCTACGCTACTAAAAAAGACTAAATGAAGTATGAATCAAGGTGCGAGTTGCTCTGAAGCTAGTCAGTAGCATTTATAGGCTGTAGGAGTCAGTGTGCATCTTATAGCCGAAAGAGGAGTGCCGGGCGCGCCAAGGTAGGCCGGCCGGCCTAGTAGGGTGGCCGGCCGGCCACTGAGTGTGGCGGTTGGCCATCGACTTTCTCCTGGACAGCTCTGATCATCTCCTGATGGCGGTAAGAAGGTCGGTTGTCTCGTGGGGTCGGCAGAAGTTGAGTAGCCTTCACATTTTGGCCCAAAAGCCCGCGTTCTAGAATGACGGTTGCTTGATGTTGGGCTGGGCCTTGAATTCCACGTGTGGGAGCTGCAAAAGGCCTCTGGAGGGGAGCTGGACCTCAGTGGGAGCCTGAGCAGGCCGGCCGGCCTATGATTGGGCCGGCAGGTGGGCTTTGCCCCTATTTCCTGTGAATTTTGTCCATATTGCTCCCTGCATTCAAATACTCCAACAAAACTTGTGGAGAGCCATTAGTATAAAAGAATGTTCATTTTATCCTTCTTTGATGGCTTTTATTTAATGGTATTGGCGGTAAAATTTACGTTATAAACACCGCCAACAACCCCCCCAGACTTAGATCTTTGCTCGTCCTGAGCAAAAAGATTGAACCAAAGTAAAAGACATCATCAAGGTAAAAAAGACAAAATATCTCAACAATTCCTTCAGGCTCACTATGCGGGAGTGGCTAAAGCTCATTATCTTGAGAAGTTGAAAGGTTCAATAGCGAAAAATCAAAGACCCTTCTCAATCCCAAAGATCCCTTGGGTTTCAAAACTTTTCCTTTCTCTCATCTTGTCACAAAATTCTCAAATTCTGAATCACTCAGAGTGGTGGAAAAGCCTGTCCTCACTCAAAAAGATGCTTTCCTTATTTTCTAATATGGCTTATATCTGGGGTTTGGTAGGGAGATCATAATATCTTGTAGGTATTGTAAAATTAAGGAGGAATTCTAAAAAGTGCGTTGCACATCCTCATAATTTAGTCAATGTAAAAATGATGCATATGGTAGTGACATAATTAAAGACTCATACTTATGGCAAGAATTCTTTCCTATGCATTCTGTCCAGAATGAGTATAGTAGCCATTCTTGCCCCCTTTTTTTTAGATGGGGAACTTCTCTCTCTTTCTTTTTTTTTTTAGAGAGGTTCCCATGATACATCAGGCAAGAAATGGTCTCTTGATGTGGGGCAGAGAGCAATAAGATAGAAATCCCTTTATTGGCCTTGATCATGGAATGATGTATGCCATTAAGTGGAGGAGTCACACGCATATGTAAATGATGTATGACTGAAATTCTGAGGAGTGCATGCAACTTTAGAGAATTAAACCTTAATTAAACTCACAGCAAGAAAATTAGCTTTTTGAGGAGTTGTAAAATCTATCTGTGTTTGGCTCTAATAGGCATTTCAGTAGTATTTGTGACAGTCAGATTGAAAGGTAAAGTAAGGTTTCCGAGAAAATCATGGAAAGATAGGAGTCAAGACTTAAGCATATACCAAACCTCATAACAAAATAGACAAGAGCGTCCTTAATAGAACTTTGTGAGCAAGGAGAAATTGTGAGATGAATTGTCATAAAACCGATGATGTAAAGAAGATTTTTGGTTTTTCTTCGGAAAATCTTTTTATTTTATTAGCTAACAGGTAAAACAAACAAAGGGGGTCAAAAGGAACGCGTCAGGAAAAACTGAACCTGATTGGGGTCTGAGCCTGGCCGGCCGGCCAGGTGTGTGGGCCCGCTGGTGGGGCCACAGCCAAGTTTCGTCGTGGCAGTGCGCAATCACCTGTACCGTATTTTTATCCTGCGCGCTCGGGGAAAATGTGAGTGTACAGAGGTTGGTTTATGTGGTTGCCCACATAAACCAACAAATAATTAAATAATCACTCACTTCATTGAACACTTAGAGGCATTTTATTTTATTTCAGAGGAGCATAGGGAGCTTTTACATTAGAAAATAAATAAGCAAACCTAAATTAATTCAAAGCAAACCTAATCGAATTCAAAGCAAAATTGAATTAAAAACTAACTAGCGCCACTCTCTAATCCTAATGCTCCTATGGTGAGGGGGCCTCAAAGTGCTCGCTGAATCCTGTGAGCTTGTACAGCCTCTTCATCTTGGCCATGGTCCCCTTCCGGACAAGATTAATCTTGTCCTTGTTGTCTCCAGATCCATGTATGCCTCGGCCTGGTAGTCCTCCACCTTAGCGAGGCGCCTCTCCATGCTTCAGAGTGCATCATGCAGCTCCTTGTTGGTGTCCTTGGTGCCATCACTAAACTCCATCTGGCCTGGGGGACCGGTGGTCAGCGGTGGCGAGCGGCGACGCATCTTCTGTGAGGGCGAAGAGTCATGCGACTCCGTCCTCGTGAGGTGCCCCTTAGGCGCCTTGTAGTACATCACCTTCTCGCACCCCCGTCTTCCCTTAGCACCTAGGTAGGTGTAGGGGGGAGCGTTCTCATAGCAATCGTTAGATGTCCTATGAGAAGACTCGTCCTTAGACAGGGACTGGCTGACGTCCGTGGGATCGTCCGAAGCCTCCTCGTACTGCTCCACCTCGGGGTACGCCGGCGCGATCTCCACCTTTGGAGTAGGAGTGGGGAACACCGGAGATTTCCCCGTCTTTGGGGACAGCTCGCCGATCACAGGATGCACCATGCCGTCGCGATACTACTTTTTCCCGACGCCACCAGAGGGGAACAGGAAACTCCCGACGTTGGGGCTCGCGCTGGCCCTAGCTGGACTCCTGCCGCGTCTGGGGCTGGCCGGCCGGCCAGGCTGGTAAGTCGGCCGGCCTGGGTTGGCCCCAGATGCGAGCAGCTCCGCCTCCAGGTGGGTGTCCCAGGCTTCCACGAAGTTAAGGTGTGTTGGTAATTCTTACACCAAACAGAAAACACCACCTTAGGCTGGTTAGGCCTAGGGTGAATATTCCCGGTTCGGCGCCAGAAATACCTGGGGTTAAGTTACTTGCTTAGGATACATAATAATCCACAACTAGCAACGAGTGCCAGAAATGTATTATTAGTATTTAATCATAAAAGATAATCCGCAAGCGCACGGATAACCCGTTGTAGCATTTCACCCGAGAGTATTCCAGGGTATCGTTATTTATATTTTCCCAAAGGAAGACGTAGTTGACAAGTGTGTACTTATACTCATGGTGTTACAAATGATAGATCATAACCAATATCCAAATGCAGGGGTAAGGCAATAAATGGGTAGATGATAGTGCGACACACACAGCAGGCAGTTCCACTCTCTGATAAAAGGGCGAGAGGCGACTCTAAGCTAGACCAAGGTTAAGTAAGAAGAACTGCTACTCCTAATGTACATCGTCAAGTAGCGTGCGTAGCATCTACCTATAGCCTAAGCTGCACACAAGCCAAGACTAAGCTGTTCTACTGCCAAGCCATCATCGGGAGATCCAACGATCAGAGTCTGCCCCAATCTCCGGACATTTCATATATACTCCTACGCCATACCCGAACGTGGAGGATTACAAGGGACGGACAGGGCTGTCACGACCTGCCGCCTACCTCTACAAACCGTGGGGCACGAACACGCATCCAAGGGTGGAAAGGAAGCCCTAGCACCATGCTAGCGTAACTAACCACAACTCTAGATCTCTCGAGGCACCTCGCAAGGCGATAAACCTAGAGCACTCTTGCAAGACAATGGACCCGATGACTAAGCAAAAGGAACGACTAGGTCTAGCAAGCGATTACTTAGACAAAGGATCAAAACTAGCACTACGTTATGCATAGGCGTTCGTCACTCAAGAACGAGCGACGAACGACGAACGATGAAGAACGATCATCGTTAACCAATGATCGAGTATGAACGAACGACGAACGAACGATGACGATCACGAACGAACATCGATGAACAATGAACGAACATGAACGAACGAAGAACGTTCATCCAAGATCAAGGATGAACGATGAACTAGCATAAGCACATAACTACTACAAGAACGATGATATATTCCATTGATAAATAAATAAGTCTTACAAAGAGAGTAAAAGGATACAAAAGAATATACTCCAAACTCTCCAAGGGACTTGGGAGCCAAAAGGGCAGCCCAAATACTCAGCCTAAGCCTAACTAGAGAGCCCCTAGCTCTGGATGTGTGGAGGGAATGAGCCTCTTGTGTTGTGTGTCTTCAAAGGAGGGAGGGTACCCCTTTATTTATAGCCTCCCAAAGACGGTGGAGTTGAGGCAGTTCCAGATATTCTGGGCATTGATTGCAGGTGGAACCGACCTCCTGAAGTTGGTTGTGAACCGCCATAGAAAGATGGACCCAGGGGGCCTCCCTGTCAGGTCGGCCGACCTAGGTATTGGGGTCGGCCGACCTGGCCCTGGCCCCTCCTGGGCTGGGCTTTGGCAGGTTGGCTCCCCTTGGCCTTTAAGCCTCTTTTCCAGGTGCGTGGCCTCAGTTGATGTTCTGGTAGGTTCTGGGCCTTTAATCCTTGAATTATATTCCCGCGGCGAGCGTCATTTGATGGAAGTGTTGGAATTGTCGCCTTGGGGCCTGTTTACACCTGGAAATCCCTGTTTTCCACCTGCACATCCAAATCTAGAGGTACATGTGGAAATAGGTTATTTGATAACAACATGCAAGTAACAAGTGTTAGTTCTTCCTTATTTATAGAGCTAATTGACGGTCAAAAACTGGGTCTAAGGACCGTCAACAACTCCCCCAAGCTGTCCTCCTTGCTCGTCCCGAGCAAGAAGTAGGACTTAGGATGTTGATCAGGAGTTGCTACAATGTTTCATATCTCCTAGGTACCATGCACACAACGAAAATACTCTCCTTTGAGTTGAAAAAGTTGGCATGGTAACTCACCCTTTACCTTACTCCTTATGGGGCGTATGGCTTTTTCCTTGTCTTGGGCGGTTGAGAGATAGAACGGTTATAACAGAGCACCATGCACTTGTCCATTGTTTGACTTTTATTTTCCGGATGTTTTCAAAATTTTTGAAACAAAAGCAAAGTTCCTCAAATGATGCTCTCAAATCGCTCAATAGGTGTATATTCCTCACCAAGGCATTTATTGTGTTGCCTCTTGTCATCCTACTTCTAAGGCTTGTATGTGGAGCTCAAGGTAGGGACGATAGGAGGCATACTTGCGTCACACATATTGCCGAACCAAAAGAGTGGATCCATGGAGAATGCAAGTCATACAACCTTGATCAAGATGTGCATGTGTGTATGTGGTGGTGGTGAGGTGGAAGAACTATACTCCTTTTTATTTGTTCCTTCTCTCTCTTTTTGAATTTTTGAGGAGAACATGGCTATCTTTCTTTCTTTCTTTTTCTCAACATTTTTCTTTTCTTCCCCCACTTTTCATCATGCTCTACTTTTGTATGAGCAGGGGGCTATTCTTTTTTCTTTCTTTTGCATAGCCATGTCTCCAAAGATGCATTTTGAGAGAGAGGTAACAATGAATTTTTGGAATATTTATTTTGGTGGAAAGTGTGGTGGTATTGCTTACCTTCCAATGTAGAAGTTTAGCATGCGAGGTGGAGTGTACGTGATCTTGATCAATGAGAGTATGACAAGCTTCTCACTAGGGTCACACAATTTTGATAAAGCTCAATGCAATGACAAGCAGCATATGTGTAAGGTTTTGCAATGTGAGAACAACATATGGCTTTGGTAGGAATTTTGATCATTGAGGAACTTTATCATTTTTGCATTTTGTAAAATAAAACTCCGGAAGTCAAGTCGTACTTTGAACAAGATCATAGCAGCCCTATTTGTACCATATCATATCTCACAACAACTTAGACTTAGATCAAGCACTATGCAGCCCACAAGTTTCAAGTTCTAGGTAAGCATAAGCCAAAAATCTAAAAACTCGGGAGAGCTCTAAGTTGTGACTAGGTACAAACGAGAGATAAAACAGAGCAACTATTCATCATCTCAACATAAGGAAGGCTAAACACTCATACTCGCATATAAAGAGAAACTACGAAAAACTAGCAACCACACTAAAGACTATTTTTGTTCTTTTTAGTTTTGTTACTTTTATTTTATTTTCAGATTTATCATTTTTTTGTATTTTTTTTATGAGGTGCAAGAACAAGCAAACAAAAGAAACAAAAGGATACAAGTTGCGATACATGATACCTTAGCGGGGGGTATGGCATCCCCCCCAAGCTTGTTCTTGCTCATGGGTGGCGTCGAGGATCGAACCCCGTGTGGCGAAAGTAAGCCAAAAGATCGGCTTGGCCCTGCTGCGTCATGTTGGTGAGGTTGGTGAGCTGGGCGTTGGTGCTTTCTTGCCACTGACGAGTCTGCAGGACGTGCTGGTCGATGGTGTATTGGACATCCTCCACCTTGGTCTCGAGGTTGCCCATTTGTTCGGTGAGCGCGTCCATTAGCTGCCCAAAATGGTGGTCTCAGGCTGCGGAGGACCGGCGCCTACCGGACCTCGGCGAATAGGATGTCGACTCGGAGGAGATTTCCTCCCATTGTGCACGTGGAGGGTGCGTCCATTGGGCATGGCCCGCACCCTGCTGTGACGAGACCGTACCCGGCGTGACCGTAGCCCGGCCCAGATGCATAGGCCATGGGCTGCGGTGCGGGCATCCCGGTGTCGACGGGTGGCTCCGGCCTGCGCGTCCACCTGCGAGAAGAAGTACTCCTGCGTGCAGCTTCCTCTTTTTCTAGAGGTGTGGTTAGGTTTTGACAGTCATACAAACGAAGTCCCCGGTTAGGTAACGGGAATTCATTTGTATAACCGACATAATAAAATATGAGAGAATTATTTGGACCATGCTTAAGTGTATGACCTTGAATAAGATAATCCTCGGTGATAAGAGAGCGGGGTGTATCAATATATGCAACATTAGCGTCATGCAAAGCACCAACAGCCGCAGCAATACGTGTAATCAACGAGGTGCATTCAATTGGTCCAGTCATTCTAAAATTTTCTAACCACTGAGCAATCATGAAAACAACAGGAGCAATCTTTATTTTCTCAACCATAGCATAAAGAATTTTCAAATCATCCTCGCGCACAATCCTAATATCACTTCTAGGAAACAAGGTAATGCCAAGCCACATGTGCAACAAACGCAAGGTAGGATGGTGAATGTGATTAGTTCGGGGTTTCTCACAAGTAGGAGATGCAGAAATTCTTTGCCAAAAAGCTAACTTTGAGTAACCCGGAATCGAACTATCAACATCAATGGTGCAGCGAGAATTAAAGCCGAGGCATTGACTAAGGATTTTCCATGTCAAATGATATTCCTCCCGGAAAAACCGAAAGGTAATACCGTCATCTACCACGCGTAGGGTGCATAAAAACTGTAGTGTAAGTAAGCGGGAACCCTGCTCATCTACACACGCAAACTTATCCCACCATATTGCTTTAAATACTCGGGAAAATTCAGCATCCATACCAATCCTTTGCAGCAGTTCTGTATCAAATGCTCGCGTAGGAGCAAATGTACGGAGCCGGAGGGCTTTGTAGGCGCTCATCTCGTCGTCGCCCACCAAGTCGAGGTCGGTGTCGATGAGGAGACGATGCTCGGTGTTGGCTTGTTCATTCGCTGCGGCTTCATGTTGAGGGCTTGACACTTGCTCGGTGGCGGTGCGGGCGCGAGTGCGAGGTCGAGATGAGCCCGAGCTTGTGCTCCCGGACCGGAACAGCGAGGCGACGGCCTTCCCGGCGCGCTTCATGCTGCAGCGAGGTCGAGCAAGAACGCAAGAACAAAAACTCCGAACGGGTTGTGAGAGTGAAAACCAATCGATGAAACCGTCGGTGTTCTTGCAAGCGAGAAAACGCAACTCGGAAAATCAAACCAAAACAAAACTGCAAAGCAAACCAAGAGAGAAATATTTTTTGCAGAATTTTGAGGCAAGAACCAAGTGAGCACAATGGAAAACTTGAGAGCAATGGAGTGAAGTGAGTTGAGGAGTGGAAATGAGAGTGTGAGAGGGAGAGAGCAGTGGCCGGCCACTTCCTTCTTATACACGGCCATAGCAGCCGTTTTTGAACGTTGGGAGGTGTAAGTGACCGTTGGAGCAAAGGTGGGAGGGAGCCGTTGCTCCCATGGGTCGGCCGACCCCACCCTGGCCCCACTTGCTTCCTCTTTGGCCCAAAGCTCCCAACGGCCATATTAATGATGACCACGGTTGCTATGTCCAGAAATGTCTCAAAATTATTTGCTCAAAAAGATTTCCAAATAAAAGGTTGCCTCGAATTCAAAATTTTTCAAAAATCACAAAAAGGAAATGTCGGAGAAAAGTTACAACATGCAAAATTGTTTTTGGTTTTTATAGAGGGATACAATGTTGTCCAAAAATTTCTATGGAAGATGAGAAAATTTGGACGTAAAGGTTTCTTTTTGGAAATTTTAAATTTTAAATGCATGGCGAGGAAAAAAATTCAAATATGCTGGCGGAAAAATTCAAATAAATTTTTGGTGGAGGAAATAAATATGAAAGGTGGTTTGGAAAAAATCCAAATGCAAATTGGTGGTGGAAAAATTCAAAAAGAAGCAAATAAAAGCAAATGATAATGCCGGTTAACCTGACGGCCAGGGCCGTGTCGTTTAAAGTCCGACGGGCTAAGACTTCTCCAACGGGTTTAGCTTGGTGGCGCGGACCCTGTCCTTGGAGATGAGGACGTAGAGGGCTGCGCCTTGACTTGCCACACTTGTTTCATCTTTGGTGGTGTAGGTGGCTTCTCGGACTTTGGGACGGGTTTCTTGGCCCATAATCCCGGCCTCGTGGTCGCAGGTTTCTTTGGTTGAAACTGCGATGGATTTTCAATCTTTGCCAAGCTCTTCCATAGAGCAGTGAGGCTGTCCGTTTTCCTGGCTGTCACTTCAACTTCTTGGATGTTGAAGGTGTTTGGCCCGTATTTGACCTTGATCATCGAGCATTGTTCTTTCCGAGGTTGAAACTCGAATTTCTCCTCCTTCCCGTTGATGTAGAGGCGGATCTCTCCAACTCCAACATCAATTTGGGCCTTCGTGGTGCTAAGGAATGGACGTCCCAAGATGAGGGGCGTTTCCTTGTCAATATCCATGTCAAGCACCACAAAGTTCACGGGACGATGTGCCCTCTTATGAATACCGGCACATCCTCCGCAATCCCCATTGGAAAGCGGAAGGATGAGTCGGACAATTGTAGCCGCATCGCCGTTGGTGTGAGGAATCTGTACTTTAATTGCTCGAAGATTGCCTTAGGCATAATGCTTACGCTGGCCCCAAGGTCACATAGTGCGTAGTCGAAGTGAAATCTCTTGATTGAACAAGAAATTACTGGAAAGCCTGGATCAGTTTTATTGTAGAAGGCTCTCCTCTTACTTTCCTGTTCTCCCCTGCATGGTTAGTCCTACGAGAGAACATTTCGCCTCTCGTAGTGATAGCATTAACTTTTTCAATAGGAGATTCTGGTTGCCCAGGAATCTGCCCAGAGTTAGCAGAAGGATCAAGAGCAGCAAGCTGGGCTAACTGAGTTTCTATCATTTTATTAAAGCTCAACTGATTTTTGAAAGCGGAAGAAAGACCTTCTATTTTTGAATTTAAACTCTCTAAACTTTGATCATTGGCAGCAAGCTTTTTGTTGATTGATTCGTTGATTTTAGCTTGGCCATAAACCAAATCTTTCAAAGAAGGTTGATTATTATTAAAACCAGAGAAATTATTACCTCCTTGATAAGATTGGCGGTTTTGGTTAAAACCTTGACCTCCACTTGGACGATACCCATTGTTGTTGTTCATGTAGAATGCTTCTTCATGGGTATGGTCGGGGCAATCCTTCCCCAGATGGCCGGTGTTGCCACATTCCTCACACGTAATGCGTGAGTCAAGTGAATAAACACTACCATGCGTGTTGAAGTCGTCCAAGCACTTCACTGACGAGGTCGAGCTTGGCGGACAATAAGTCTACCTCCTTGATAGGGTGTACGTCTTTAGAGTGTGGTTGAACACGTTCATCGCTCCACCCTTGATTGGAGACCATCTTCTCAATAAGTTCTTTAGCTTGAGCGACGGTCATTGAGAAGAAGGCTCCTCTAGCAGCGGCATCCATATGTCCACGGGTTGTTGGTGTCAACCCGTTGTAGAAATGTTGAAGAATGAGCCATTCCTCCATCCGTGGTGTGGGCAGGCGGATATGTAATCTTGGAGCCTATCCCACGCCTCGGCGATGGTTTCATTGTTGGCTTGCTGGAAGCTTGAAATTCGTCCACGAAGGCAATTGGTTTTGCCCAACGGGAAAAACTTTGAGAGGAACGCAGTAGAACAGCGGTCCCAAGTGTCAATGCTGGCACGATTGGCAGAACCATTGTTTCGCCTTCCCAAGAAGGGAGAGGGGAAACAGACGGAGTCGGATAGCATCTTGGTTGACTCCGGCAGTTGTCGATGTGTTGCATATCTCAAGGAATTGCTGGAGATGAGTGTTGGCGTCCTCCGTGGCCTTTCCACAAAAAAGGAATGGCCTGCACCATAGTGATTAGGCTTGATTTGACTTCAAACCCTGCGTCACCGGCGTTGACATTGGCCCAACGGGAACATTGGCAACGGAGGGAGCAGAGTAGTCACGGAGGGTCCTTTGATCAGCCATGTCAATAAGTGTTGATAGTGCGATGATGTGGGTTCGTCTGTCGGGAGTGTTGCTTGTGAGGGAGAGTCGACGCGGGGTCGGACTTTCCTTACAAGCGACTCTGGATTATCAACGAAGTTTTCCGGCAAGTTGAATCCACGCATACACTATCCTGTTTTCACATCAAAGAGAGAAAACAGATCAAGGTTAGCCTGCAATGGGAAATGGTTAAATCACATCAAGTGTAATCATGAGTAATCATTGTACACTTGTCAACAATTGTCTTCCCCAGCAACGGCGCCAGAAATGCTTGTTGGTATTTCTTACACCAAACAAAAACACCACCTTAGGCTGGTTAGGCCTAGGGTGAATATTCCCGATTCGGCGCCAGAAATACCTGGGGTTAAGTTACTTGCTTAGGATACATAATAATCCACATTGTCCAATTGATAGGTTTAGTATTCTACAAGACACGGTGGTTTCGTTCGTCTCTCGCCCTGTCACGACAAGGATTAATAGCTCCCCACTGGTTTCTTACACTATGTGATCATCGATAGCATAACCGCTGCAGCTACTACACTAATGAATTCATGTATTGATCAAATACGGAATAAACGTATCACATAGACTGAACGCATCAAAAGAGTATCGAAGGTGTGAGAGTTACATAACCAGGTTTCCCTCGCCACGGAGAGAATATGAGATCTACTCACGCATCATACTGCAACACATGATCATGGCTGCAATGGGACACGAGATTTTGACGTGGACACACAGGTGCCGATCGGCACAGTGGTGTGCCAGTCGGCACAATCTCCCCTTTTGGTGGTGATGATCGGTGATCGCCGTCTTCGCCGCCACAACCTTCAACCTAGGTCAAAACTTCTATTTGTTTTTTTTCTCCCCCTGGTTTGCGACCAAGATCTCCTCTTTAGTTTCTTCCGATTGTGGGCTAGGTTTCACCGATTCTGACTCTGATACCTCTTCTGGGCTTCATATTTCCGAGTGGGCTTCATGTTTTGGCTCGACCTCCATTGTGCCGGTCGGCGCGGCCACTCGACCTCCATTGTGTCGGTCGGCACGTGGCCATGCCAACCGGCACGGCCTCCAACTTCTTCGTTCTTCGGTCCTCCGGCAGCTCTTTATCCATAGTCTCTCTATTTTCGCCTGTTTCCTGCAAATCCTTCCAAATACACAGAAACTACGCATATATATAATAATAGGGGTTAATTGTTAGCAATAATGACATAATAAGGTATTAAAAACACCATATTTGTCATATAAAATGAGTACCTAGAAAGCACCAACAGCTCCCCCACACTCAAATCATTGCTAGTCCTCGAGCAATACAAACCAAGGAAATCATCACCGTGCTTTCATCATGCTAAGAAGCAAAAACTCTCACAAATCTTCAACTTAGCTATTGTGAATCATCTCATCAAATTAGTATTCTTCCACAAGACTTTCTCTCAATTTTGAAAACAATTTCACCTCAAAACTTGAGTCGACCAAATCGATCACAAGGCTTTTCTCAAACAAATATTTTTGTCTCCCTTCATTTCTCGTAGGATGAATGCAAAAAGCTTCAGACTTCACTCGATCGCTCAAATGTGTTTCCTTCCCTCTCCTATTCTATAGTATAAGGTTCAGTTTGTGGATCTCGGAAAGTGGTATAACCAAATTGAATCGAAAGAACAACTAAGTCAACAATTCGCTCAATCATGCCTTCTAAAAGGGAGTTGTCATTATGATAGCACAGAATACAAGCACAAGGGTCAATGGGAATACGAAGTAGATGAGAATGAACGAAATAGAATTGAGATAGGATCAAGCTTGAAGTATATACAGATCTTTTAAAATTTAACTCTTCCTGCAGTCTGCTTCCTCTGATATTCGTTTTTCTCTTTCGTTTTGCCCCTTTTTTTTATTTTTCTTCTATGCCGATCGGCACAAACACGTGCCGGTCGGCACCTTCTTCATTTTCCTCCTTTTTTTTTCTTTTTTCTTCTTTTTGTTGCAGACTGCTATCAGAACATGTTTTGAACCGAAATCTGTCTAAACTTCACATTTTGCTTGTAGGTTGTATCAAGGAGGAGGGAGAAACGATGAAATATTGGTTTTTGGATAGAAAGAATTTTGATGGCAGATGGCTAGCAAACTGAGATGGACAAATGAAACTCCTCCCTTCTAGCTTAGTCGTAATCAAGACGAAAGAGTTGACAAAGATGTTTTCTTATCAAAAGGCTTATGTGTAGGCTTCTCTCATCTCATTTGGCTCAGTGTAATAGGCACAAAAACAAATCTTTAGCTAAATGCTTCAACCAAGACGACAGAAGGGGTTTTCGAAAAGTTGGTATATAGAGCCAAGCGATTATTCAATAAACTCAAGTAGATTGGCAAAACGATCGTCAAAAATAAAATCAAGAATATGAGGTAACGCATCGATTCGACGACTAACACTACAACTAACACTAACTTTATTCAAGACATTGCAATCATTCTTGACCTTGAAGCTTAACTAAGCCACACCATTTCAAAGACTCTCTAAGAAAACTCTCACACTCGCACACAAACTCAAACCATACTAAATCGAAGCAAACGACCTTAAAAGTGTAAGGGCGAATCCCCCACACTCAAACCTTGCAATGTCCCTATTGCAAAAGAACGACAACTAGACCAACCTAATCGTAGATGCCATGCCTCCTCAACATGCTAAAGACGCTTCGAATGTTCTGCAAGAGAAAGGAGTAATCCTCTTCGGCCATGCTCATCATGTCTTCAACTCTTCGATCAATGTCCCATTGATACCTATGGCGTCTCTCTATGTCATACTGAAGACGTTCGATGTTTCTTCTGCAGATCGGGCAACAGTTGGCAAGACGATCATGATGCTCATCTTGCAGGGGCGAGTTCCTGCGAAATCCCCTCGGTGCCGGTCGGCACGAGACACCGTTTACTTGATAACGCGGCCCTGCACTTCCTTGAGTTCCTACAAGGCTTCCTGTAGCCTCCTCTGCATTAGGTGGTTCGGCATCAACAGGTTTTGACTCGTCTTCCATCGGCTCCTCCTCGGGATCTTCTTCCGGATCCTCCTCGGGATCTTCTTCATCCTTCGCAACAAGATTAGCTAATGGGTGTTCATGCTCAGGGGATGTCTCTATATAGCACACCGATTCGGAGGTATATCTCGCTCGTGGCTTTGAAGAAAGACGAGCGGAACGCCGAACTCCCTCTATTTCCTTTGATCTCTTCGGTTCTGGCTCATCATCAGAGGACTCATCATTTATCTCTATGAAATCCACAACCTTGAGGTCGTGCCGATCGGCACAATCGTCGTGCCGGTCGGCACGGCTGCCTTTTGTTGCAAAATACGCTTCTGAGTCTGCCAGATTACTTGCTCTTCTCCTTGTAGCATTGTCCCTGTCAATACGCCTCTGAATTTCATCATTGATCTCTTTAGGGGTCATTCGCCCTTTAGCAACAGGAAATCCATCATCAAAGACGAAAGTCGCAGGGATGCATTCAGGATCAGCTAGATAATTCTCAATCTGCCTCTGATGGTCCTTCAGATAGTAAAAACACTTACATCCAAAACCTCTGGTGTTCTTGTGTATCTTCTTCTCTTGGAAATCTTCCCAGACAGTCAGGACGCGTGGGAGCACACCTTGCCGATCGGCACCGTTTGTGTGCCGGTCGGCACCACCATCAGAAGTCCTCCCATCGTAAAGCCGAGACTTATGGATGGTCAGAAAGCAATCTCTATCGAACTCTTCCTTCTCGCTATCGGTAAGTATTGATTCAAAGGCGATAAGATCATCATATGTCAAAGGATGTTCCATAGCGAGAAGTCCATCCATTGTGTACCTATCGAGACTGGTGTGCTATCATCAATCTTGGATTTACCTTTGCGTACTAGCACCTCTCTGACCTTTTTCCGTAGGGCTTCGTCCATCTCCTTCTTCTCTGTATTGAAAGCATCCGCTTCACTCTTGTACATCCATCGTTGCTTCAAGTGCGACCAGACAATTGGATCGTCCTCAGTGGGGTTAAGGTTGCTGTCGCGCTCCCATGGCAGAGTCGGGCTCATTGGCGAAAATCCGCCGTCGCGCCGATCGGCACCGTCTTTGTGCTGGTCGGCACGGCCGCGTCGGTCGGCACCACCTTCGTGCCGGTCAGCACCGTCTCCTCTGCCGCCGAATCTGTCGCCTTGCATTGCTCTCGGTTCTAGGGTTTGGTTGGAACTCTGGCGGCGCTCAGTTTTTGATGTTGAGATTCAAGACGACTCCTTCATATATATATCCTTAATTCTCTTGATCCAAACGGACTCTATTTCTTAAATTTGGAATTTATCGAAGCATGCCTTGGAGGAAGGGCAAAAACTTGACTCGAAAACGACACGGACTCTCCTGTGCCGATCGGCACGGTGCTGTGCCGGTCGGCACAGCGGCAAAATTGCCACGCGCGACTCAATAAAATCAAGGAAACAGAAAACACACAGAAAAACAGCAAAAACAACAGTGCTTTTGTTTTACGTCGTTAAGCTCGACCACCCAATCACTTAATCCACATAATATATATCAAATGACTTTAACTCAAAAGTGCCGGGTTCAAGATATACCTTTAGTCGTTGGCCATACACCGTGTATGTATTTTGCTTTCCATCCATGATGACAACAGCTCCGGAAGGAAGAACTTTATGAACAAGGTACGGTCCGTCCCATTTGCTTTTCAACTTGCCTTTACCGAACAACCGAAATCTTGAATTGAATAGTAGCACTCTATCACCTTCGTGAAATTCCTTTTTCAATAGCTTCTTATCATACCACTTCTTGGTTTTCTCTTTATAGATGGCTGCATTCTCATAAGCTTTTAAGCGCATTTCCTTGAGTTCACTAATTTGAATCTTTCTTTTCACTGCGGTAGCATCTAAATCCAAATTCATCTCTTTGATCGCCCAATATGCCCTATGTTCTAACTCCACAGGCAAATGACAAGTCTTTCCATAGACAAATTGATAGGGTGTCATACCTATTGGTGTCTTGAATGCTGTGCGATAAGCCCAAAGTGCGCCATTCAACTTGTTTGACCAATCCTTTCCTTCTCTTGTAACAATTTTCTGGAGAATTCCTTTCAACTGCTTATTAGAGGTTTATGCTTGACCATTGGTCTGTGGATGATAGGCTGTTCCAATTCGATGCTCAATACCCATCTTTTTCAAGGTTTTAGCAAACTCGCTTCAGTAAAATGAGTTCCACCGTCTGTTATAATAACTCTAGGAACACCATATCTTGAAAATATGCACTCATTCAACATCAGCTTGGATTCATGAGTTGTACTGACTCGGCATGGCATTGCTTCTACCCATTTTGACACATAGTCCACAGCAACCAAAATATATTCATAGCCATGAGAATTAACAAACGGTCCCATGAAATCCATGCGCCAAACATCAAATATATCAACTCTTGCAAATTATACTTCAAAGGCATAGCATTATGAGCATTAACATTTCCAATTCTTTAGCTGATTCTTCAAGATTGATCTTATGTGTGCAAAAAGCCGGGCTTATTCCTTTGATATCATCAATACTATAGCCGATGGCTCTCTTGAATTTCCTCAGAACAGCAAGCAATCTTTCTGTTTCTTCTTTATTCAAAGCACTATTGACGATGACGGGATAAGTTTTATCTTTGCCTAAGTATTCGTACCTTAGACCGTCAGGAAGTGGCTTCTGTTCTACTTCTGGTGCTGCACCAGGATTCAGATTACCCAAAGGCTCAAATTGAGGATTTTTGCCTCCGTGCCGGTCGGCACCATCGCTGTGCCGATCGGCATAACCAGTGTGCCGGTCGGCACTTGCCTGAATTTCCACCTCTTCCCTGTCTGATTCCTCAAACAGTTTATTCAACGGATCTGAATATCCTGTACTGATTTCTTCGTCTTTTTCTGAAAAGAATTCCTGGAGAGAGGGTGGGTCTTCACTTTCTTGAATGACGGGTGGATCTTTGAATTCAAAGATGACTTCCTCTCCGCCCAGAGTCAATTTGAGATGACCTTTTCCGGCATCGATAACAGCTTGAACAAGCTTCAAGAAGGGTCTTCCCAAGATGATATCTTCAACTCCAACTTCACCTTTATCAAGAACAAAAATATCCACTCGTATAGCATTCTTTTTTACCTCAACGTTAATATCCTTGATAACTCCCAGTGGTTTAGTCCTCCTTCCATCCGCCATGATTAGCTCAAGCTCGGTTCCTAGCAATCTTCCTCTTATGTCATAAGGCATATCCATGAATGCTTCATACGTCATCAAACTGACGCGGGAACCAAAATCACATAGTGCTTTAGGAAAACTTCTATGCCCGATTTCGCACGGTATGTAAGGATCAACTTCCATTCCTTCTGTAAGGCCAACTGCATATACTCCGCATAATCCTTCATACGGCGACGGGACAAAACAACTATCAAATAGCTTCTTTGCTTGTTGAACCTCCATCTGATCAATTTCCATATCATCCTTATACAATTTACCCAATACTTCACCGATGATAACATTGTCTAGGATTTCTGAAGTTCTAGTGTATTTAGGGAAGTTATACTGAACTCTGTAGTAGAGACATACCTTGGGTCATATGTTCTCCTCATATTTAGCAGATTCGAGCTGAAATCTATAGGAATCCAATCCAACGGTTCAAACTCATCCAACGGTTTAGCATTGCTCAAGGTTGGATCTCCTACTGGTCTTGGAAATTTATCTACGAAGCTGTTTTCATGCTCTTCTAATATTGCAGCTTCAGTTTTGGAAATCCCTTTAACAGAAGGCTTCGTGCTGGTCGGCACAGGGATTGTGCCGGTCGGCACAGCGGGCCCACGCGTGCCGATCAGCACTGCTGCAGTGCCGGTTGGCACCACCTCAGATCTTGGTACTTTCAGACCATATTGCACTTGTTCTTCCATCCTTACTATTGATTCAACTTCAGACACTGTGCAGCCTTCCGCTTCAGCTTTGAATCCCAAAGAACAATTAACTAGCGTCGATCTTTCAAGGGGAATTGGATCTTCTTGAAATTCTTCCCAATGTCCATGCATAGCTTCAGTCTTTGATATCTTACTCAAAAGATCCAGACCTGCAGTAGCAGTCAAGTCGAGGAAACTCCCTCCAGCCGAACTATCCAAATGCATCCTGGAGGTTCCTTCGAGAGACATATAGAATGTCTGAGTAGTCAAGTTATCATCCATGCCCTAATCGGGCCCTTGCTTCAATAAAGATTGGAAACGCAACCATGCTTGAGTGAGGGTTTCTTCTTTCGTTTGCTCAAAGTTAACCACTTCTCTTCTCAATCTCTGCACCTTAGGAAGCGGGAAGAAATGCAAACAGAAATTTCCTACCAGCTTATCCCAGTTTCCTTTAGCTTCCCGAGCTGCAGATTTATACCAATCCTTGGCTCTTCCGTCTAGAGAAAATGGAAATAGCAACCATCTGTACCAATTCTGAGGCACTCCTTCATGCTTAAAGGTCTGACAGAGAACTTCTAGATCTTGCAGATGTGTGTACGGGTCTCGTCCTTCGTCCCAGAGAATTTGCTGTTCTCGACCATACTGATGATGGTCGGGTTGAGAACGTATGTCGAAGCAGTGACTTTCTCATCAGAAGTTTGTGGGATCAGCAATCCTGGAGACGGTAGTGAATGCTCCCTAACCGTATGGGTCGGCTCAGGAGTACCCATCCTGAAAACACAGAAAGAATACACAAAAACAAACTAGAAAAGGGAGGATTAGAGGTTAGTAGAATAAATAAATAGTAAAAGAACTGGCTTGTTCCCCGGCAACGGCGCCAGAAAACGTGCTTGTTGGTCGTTTGTACGCACCTACTTATATACCGCAAGTGGACGGTGTACAGTTGTAGCACTTTTCCCTTAGAGTATTCCAAGGTTTAATATCGAACCACAGAGAACAAGCGGGACTTAAACTATTATTTAAACTACTGAATTGATATAGCAAAATTGTGTGTGAAAAGGATGATTAACAACTAGAGGTGAAAGAGCCTGTGATTGTAACAAGATTATAAAGGGATTCTCTCCTATGGTTTGGGACTCTAGCATGCAACTCGGGTTATTGTCCAATTGATAGGTTTAGTATTCTACAAGACATGGTGGTTTCGTTCGTCTCTCGCCCTGTCACAACAAGGATTAATAGCTCCCCACTGGTTTCTTGCACTATGTGATCATCGATAGCATAACCGCTGCAGCAACTACACTATTGAATTCATGTATTGATCAAATACGAAATAAACGTATCACATAGACTGAACGCATCAAAAGAGTATCGAAGGTGTGAGAGTTACATAACCAGGTTTCCCTCGCCACGGAGAGAATATGAGATCTACTCACGCATCATACTGCAACACTTCATCATGGCTGCAATGGGACACGAGATTTTGACGTGGACACACAGGTGCCGATCGGCACAGTGTTGTGCCGGTCGGCACAATCTCCCCTTTTGGTGGTGATGATCGGTGACGCCGTCTTCACCGCTACAACCTTCAACATAGGTCAAAACTTCTATCTGTTTTTTTTCTCCTCCTGGTTTGCGACCATGATCTCCTCTTTATAGTTTCTTCCGATTGTGGGCTAGGTTTCACCGACTCCAACTCTGATATCTCTTCTGGGCTTCATATTTTCCGAGTGGGCTTCATGTTTGGGCTCGACCTCCATTGTGCCAGTCGGCACGTGGCCTCCGGCAACTTCGTTCTTCGGGCCTCCGGCAGCTCTTTATCCATAGTCTCTCTATTTTTGGCAAATCCTTCCAAATACACAGAAACTATGCATATATATAATAATGGGGGTTAATTGTTAGCAATAATGACATAATAAGGTATTAAAAAACACCATATTTGTCATATAAAATGAGTACCTAGAAAGCACCAACAGCACCCCAGTCAGCATATTGTGGACCCACACGTCAGGCACTATTCGTCATTAAAATGGGAAATATGCCCATAGGCATCCTAGTCAGCACATGGCGGACCCACACGTATCCCAGCCCGCATATTGTGACCCCACACGTTAGGCAGTATTTGTCATTAAACTGTGCCCACGCATATCCTAATAAGCACATAGCTGACCCACATGCATCCTTGTCAAAACATCGGGACCCACACGTCAGGCAGTTTTCGTCATTAACTCTTTTTTTTGAGAACTCAGTTTTCCACATCATGCCTGACGTGAGGACCCAATTGAAATTCTGTACCGAACGGCTCATGTACCTCCTATGCAAAAAAAGGAGGGCGGGGGGATGCATCCCATGTACAGTATCCTTTATTCGGCCGGAAACATTTGGGCGCTCTGCCTCTCATCCGCGCCGCCACCGCACCGGCCGGCCTCACCCTCACCACTTTGTCTCTCCTTCGGTCGCCGTAACCCAGACACTAGAGAATAGAGATTCACCGCCGCCGTCCCCTGCAGATTCGAGTCCCCGGCCCCAAGACGCTAGCTCTAGCATTTCGCCGCCACGTTTCCGCAAATCCGAGGTCTGCTGTCGGCGATTCCGTCCTCTACTTCTCCGAAACCATAACAAACTGGATTACGAGAGGGGGCAGCAAAATCTGGCGATCGCAGTTCGCCCGGGAGCTGAATAGTGGAGAATTCCAGTGATGCTTTGTCGAGTACCACTAGAGAGTTGCGACCAATGTCACCCTAGTACAGGGACCGGTTGCCGATCGAGCCAATGTCCCGAAATGGCAGCCAATCAATCTGGGCCACTTGTTGCCAAGGTTTAACTGACCAGTTCATTTTAGTCGATGAGAAGACCACAGTCCGTACCCTAGTCCCAGGGTCCTGAACCAGAAGTACTATGAAACGGAAGGAGTTTGGGTTCTCATCCGAGCGGACCAAACGGGGAGCGTACTGCATTGCAAACTGATCTTTGAGCACAGTGTCCTCATAATCATATAAAAAATCAGATAACCAACTCGTCATTGGGTTGTACACTATGAGCTTCCCCTCTAATGGATCCATAAGAAGTAGTAATCCGTCGATGCAGTCACAGATATCCCAGCAGACAGATTCACTATTGGAGTTGAGCACTTTGGTGAGGAAAAAATCCCCTTTTTCAACAATGGCATTGATCTTCGGGTCACAATCCCTAGTGATGGTGAAAAGAGGGAAACGTAGGGACAGTGCTCTCCTGGGGGGATTCGTTGCTGAAACAGCCGAGGAGTGGCGGCGCTGAGTGTAGGCTACAAAATTGACGCTGAAACTTTGGCGAATACAGTCGCTCTCGCCAGGCCTTTTTCGCGTACATAGCGTTTAGAAGCGTCTTGTGGTAGGGGACTCGGGCGAGAATCGATCCTCGCCGAGTGACCTGGAAGCAATCTGCATCACCGACGATGATCACTGCTTGTTAGTCCCTTCTATTTTTTGTAGGACTCCTCTGCTCAGGGTCGCGGAGGAAAGAATGTCAAGCTGGAGAAGGGGGGCGGAAAGCTCGCGATGCAAACATGTAGGCGCAGTAAATTTCTTCTTCTTATAAGGCTACTCCCAATGGGAGTTTCATTTCCATTAAATGAGGTGCCATGTCATCATTTTTGATGATGTGGCAAGCAATTGAAGAGGAGAGAGATGAGAGTGGTTTCGTTTCATAGATGAAACCATGAGTACACTGTTTCCAAGATAATTTATCTCATGTTTCCGGCTTCTCACATATGCACGGGCCAGCCAGAACAAGACCAGCCAGAAACAAGGTGAGGCCGCAGCTAGCAACAGACCAACCAGATAAAAACTTGACAGCGCTCAACGGATCAATCTGTGTGTTTTGACCATGTGTAGTGCTGCACGTCTGTGTGACCATGCCTTGTTCCGATGAGATGTATTTGTGACCAACGGACTTTCCTGTGGGTGTACCTTTCCAGTTACTAGTACTAGTTTTGCAAGCTGTGTATGACATCCTGGCACAGGGCTCAATAGGATTGATAGAATACCCATATCAACAAGTTGCAACTTCTTTTTCGGAAGCTCATCTCGAAAGAACTCCGAGGTTAAGCATGCCTGGCCTGGAGCAATTTCGAGATGGGTGACCGACCGGGAAGTCCTTCCTGGGTGCACACGAGTGAGGACAAAGTGCGCGGAAAAGACATGTGTTGGTCTGTGAGGTCAGTGTTGAGATCCTAGAGCTGCCAGGTGTAAGCGGGCCCTGCTCGAGGAGCAGGACGTTACAGTGGTATCAGAGCCGACCCTCGCGGTTTCACGGGCGCGTGTGGGCGCAGTTGAGCAGGCGTGGGCCCCGAGTGGTCACACAGCGTGGCACATGCGCTGGCACTGGACACACGGACGTGACCAAGAGAGGACGTTCCTGGATTGGGAATGACCGACGAGGGCATCGGTCTTCTAAGGGGGTCAGTATGTGTCACAACCCAAATTTTGAATACGTAAAACCATGTATGTTTGAATCCTCTGAACAAAATTTGAAATTTAAATTGAAGTGAAGTTCATTTGATTCTATATTCCGGCAAGAAATTGTTGAAGAAAGATGTATGAAGCAACTCTTATCCTCTAAACTCAAAGTCACACACGAAATAATCTCAGTATATAATTAAAGAGAAACAATACGATGGAGAAGCCTTTGATCACAAGTTTCAAATTCTGGAACCTGTCCATGTTGTTTTTAATGCAAAGTAATCAACCAAAATAAAGTCAATTTGGACCTTGTGAAGTAACTTTGAATTTCACATAATAAGTTTGCATGTAAAATTATGGTTATGAATCTACACTGGAAGAGATAATTTTGGAGGATTTCCCAGGATTTTTGGACTTTATTTGGTGCTCCGGCAAATTGTTGCAAGTTTAAATTCCTGCTGCTTTGACTGATTTTTGTCTTAAAATCAGTTGCAGAGCTCAAGTTGGACCCAACATAAAAGTTGTCCCTAATGCTACTTTCAGTACACACAAAAAGTTTCATAATTTTTAGAGGCTCCTAAATATCAGTTTTAATTAAGGAACAGTGGAGGAAGTGAAATTCCACGAAATTTGATAAGAAAATCGGACCCACCTGTCATCAATTGCTCTGCTTCCTTCCTCCTCTGGGTGGGCGACGAGGACGGCTCTTGCAAGTCCATTGCTGGGCTCTGCTCCCCTCCCTTGGCCTCACAGCCGTCCAGGTGCTTGGAGCTCATCCCCACCTTATCCTCTCCCGAGCTGCCCTCAGCCATTTTCCGTCCACCGAGCAGAGTAGCAGCCGCAGGGCAAGCAAGAGAAGGGCCATGGCTGGTACCTAGCTGTTCCCTGCCATTCAAACGGCACCCTGAGGTTGCAGGAACTCCCCCTTGGATTCGAACCACCGGATGTCCTTTTCCCCTCCTCCATGCGCAAGATTGGTGGTCCTCTTCTCCAACTCAGGCAACAAGCAGCGCATAAGTCGAGTTAATTTCTCTGCCATCGGTGAGCTTTATTTTGGAATCCTTCTGTCTATGAGGTGCTTGCAGACTTGTACATCTCCTTAGTCCGGTCCAATGCCTTGCAGCCTGTAGCTTAATGCTCCTCTGTCGAAGCTTTGATGTCCGCTGGTTGTGTTCCAGCCGTGATGCTCCTCCCCGTCCATCCACCGCTTCAGAGTCTTCAATGTTGTGCCGAGCTGCCTCTTTGCTGCTCCGTTGGCCACTGCAAGCTGCCACTTTGAAACTCTGGTGAGGCTCACGGCCTTTTCCTATCTAGCAACTCTGTTTAACGCTGCGGCTGTAGCCATGCACGAGTGCACCAGGCAGATAGACCAGCAGACAAAAGCTAGCTAACTGAAACATGTTTGAACTTGTTTGTTCCCAATTTTGTAAAACACAAACAGAAATAATTACAGCTCAGAAAATAGTAAAACAAATTGTTTTGGCTTCCTGGTGAACAGATCTGCAAGATAAAAATATTTCCTATGTCATGAAATGCATCTGTACAGTATTTATGCAATTATCTGTGTACCCAATGTTATTTCATTCCTGTTATTTTGTGCATCCATAAATCATATCAATTATTCAGTGTTCTTCCTGCCACGTTCGCCATCAAAATATATATTCTTTGGACCACATGTGTCTTGTCAGAATGGCTTTGCAAAATTTCGTCATAATGAAGTTCCATGGTTTAATTAGATCGCGACCTTTCTGGACAGAGCACGATTGTTTTATTAATAATGCAAGCTATACAATTCCAAATCAACTGATTCTTGTTGCGTTGGATTCATAACTTTATCCTATAACTCTCTGCAAAGTTTCATAGCATTTGGTTCATGCATCATATCATGGCATCTATTTTTATAACGACAAATTTTCTGTGTTTAGTGAACGAACTGTCGGAGAGTGACGTGGGTGCTTTGGATGGTGACACTACTGTGATTGATAGTTCTGAGGAGACTCCCTCTGGTGAAGGCAAGCATCTATGCATATTGACCTTCTATTTTTATACACTCCATATATAAATGAATTATGCTATATGGTTTATTGTATTGTCGGGCATTAGGATAAGTATATGGATGTCGGGTTTTGTTGTTATCCATTCCTTGATGTGTCATGTTTCTGGACAGGGGTGGGAGGTTTCTTTTTATTTTACGGTGTGTCTTGCTTAGCCATGCTTAGATCGGTAAAAGTCGAATCGGTGGAACGTCACCATCGTTTCGCATGTATAGGAACTTGTTACTCTTGTGGTTACTTGGAATTGTTGAATCTGAGCATAATGAACCTTTTGAACTGAGCGAGGATGTGTAGGATGGTAGCCCCCTTTGGTCGGTTAAGGACCGTGCGTTGTTCTCGTTGTCTTGAGCACTTTCCGTTCTAGCCACATGTCGAATTTAATGGTAAGACAAGCCGAATATCTCATTTCGTACCAGAGTTTGGGACATGACCCCATTGCTTGTTGACACGCACGAGGGGCTGATGGGCGCCTACGGGGCCATAGCACTCCTTGCTTTGAGGATGGTCCAAATGTTTGGGCACGGGTGGGAGAAAGGTTGACATTGAGCACCCCCCTTTTGTGACTTAGTGGGTTGCATGAGCCGTATGGTCCTCTTGTCGTGTGGGTACATTGGGACTCCCCTGCAGGGTGTATAAACGATTCAAATCGCCGCGATCTCGGTCATGATCATGCTCTATGCTCATTGAGTTTCATCGTAGTATACAACTTCACTTAATTAATCATGTATGTGGAATTGTGAGCTGTTTTGGGATGAGATAAATATTGCTTCACACTTGTTTCATATGGGTGATATATGGGGCTGTGACTTGGGTTTTAGATGTCATGCCCATGAGTCTTTTATTTATGCTTATGTCTCACTTAATTACTGCTTTTCCGCAATAAATTGTTTACCCTTGCATTATTCCTTGATAAGCTTTCATTCATGATCCTTGGAGTTGGGAATATATATACCCTTGTGTAAGTCTTGCGGAGTACCTTCGTACTCATGTTTGCTTTGTTGAAGTTTTTTGCAGGTAATTTTTTTAGGTGCTGTCCCGTTATGGCGCTTGTCGGTGGTGTTCGTGGGCTGAGCACCATCGCTCTTTTCCTTATTTTTTTAAAAAATTATTTCCGCTGCATACTCATTGGAATTTGATGCTAGGGTCTGAACCTACCACGAAACGATGATCGTTCAATGTTTTAGGAAGATTGGGAGATGGAGCTATAAACTTATGCTCTCATTCTTGTAATAATTTCTGAATCTGTCCACTTTGTTTGTATGACTCTTTTATAATGTTGTAAACTCCTAAAATCTGAGACTATGTGTTTATATGATGATGTGATGATGGACATCGTTGGTTACCGATGTGCTATGGTCTTGGGCGATGCTTGAGAAGCATATCGAGGGACTACCAGGGTTATATTCTTGTTAATTGAGTTTGTCGGTTCGCGTACCGTTTATGGACACGAGCTAACTCAATTAAATTGAATATGACTTGGGCGGTTCTCACAGCGTGGCATCAGAGCAAGGTTCGCATGTACACCCTAAAACTTGCTTAGCAACTCGGGGTGGGTTAAAATGTGCAAAACTTTACTAAAGCAACTAAAACTGTGAAACTAAGTGGTTGCTGAATTTTTTCTCCTCTCTATCTTAGAATTGCTTGTCTCACTCACGTTCATAATTATTTTGCTCACTTTCCTTGGTTATGGGTCGCGGTCATACTTCGTGTCTATATGGCACGATATTACTTTGCGAACTTGAGACGATGTTTTTGAAAATCTGCCCATGTATGATGGTTAGTTTATTTATCATGTTTGTCCTTATTGAACTAGTAGGCTGCTGTTAGTGTGCTTGTTTTTGTTCTTATATAAGGTACTATTTCAGTTCATAGTGACATATATTTCTGTTGTGATTGTTGCTCCAGTTTTGGGGCAGCCATGGTCATGTTTGTCTCTGTCCAAATTTGGTAGGTAGCTTGCTGAATTGTGGGGAGAGATTATGCTTTACGTGTGAGAATCGTTAGAACGAATCATTTGCATATCATGTCATACTTGTTTCACACATTCATAAATGCTTTTTTTATGCTTAGTACATGTATATCTTCAACAATATGAAGTGTTTTCTTGCTGTCCCTATGGGTAACAAAATCTGCCACCGAAATCACTTGCAAATAAACTGTCACTTGTATGTCTTATGTTGGCTAAATAAATTAAACTTTGGTTGAACAATTGTATCATATGAAGTGTACTAAATATCTGAGACGTCCTCCCATAATTTTGGAGTGTGTTTTCAGCTGCTTTCCCTGCTTCTGTAGCAGTTCTATCAGTCTTCCCTTGCTGTCCTAAACAGCTCAAATTTGGAAAATCAGTCAACTTTGACGAATTTTCATTTCCAATCTACAAATTCTTTTAGGATGAAACCTGTACTAAAATGTCACGCATATAATTCTTTACCACCACAAAAATCGCTGAATATTTTTGAGGTTCAGAAGAAGGAGAATCTGATGTATACTTATAGAATATTTTTGAGGTTCAGAAGGATGAAACCTGTACTAAAACGTACTGCCTCTTGTATACTTATAGAATAGGGAGACAGCAAGGAAGAGTGTAGGAGGAGTTCTTCTTTAGTTGGAGTTCTTCTCCAGCCTTGCACCTTGGAGAATACATCCTTTCTTGGTAAGTGTTCTTGATCTCATATGATAGTGAAGTTCTTGTTCAAGTGAGTTCTTCCTTATAGTTGTTTATGGGATCATCGCTCTGTCCTAGAGTACCTTGCCCTTTTGTTCATCTATAGCCATGTTAAGGTAGTAATCGATAGCTTAGAGGTGGTGTTAGGTCATAGGTTACCTTTGTTTATTACGTGCTCCATGGTTTGTAGAGGTAAGCTGTAGGTGGAGACAGGGATTACAAAACCGCGGTAAACCAGACCGGTTTTCGCGAAAACCGGAAAAACTGGTCCGGTCCGGTTTACCCGATAGTCAGGTTTTCGAATTCAAAATTCAAAAAAATTTGAAAATTAGAAAATTTTTGAAACAAAAATATGTAAAAAAATAGATGAATTTTGTAGCACAAAGGTGGAAGAAGAACACGAAAATTCGATCGTTTGATGGGTCAAAAAAATCAAGCAAGATTTCTGGATTGAAAAAGGAAAGGACAAAAAGAAAAAAAACCTTTTTCTTTGAACCAGTAAACTTCTTTGATTTTTTTGACCAAGCAAACGATCGAATTTTCGTGTTTTTGTTGCACCATTGTGCTTGAAGTTGCATCTAGTTTTTTTTACATATTTTTTGTTTCACTTTTTTCAAATGTTCGATTTTTTATGATTTTAAAAATAAAAAATCGACGAACCGAGAAAAAAACAGACAGCAGCGGTTTTTTTTCGGTTTTTGCTCTGGTTTCCCGGAAATTTGGTATGGTTTGCCGACGAGAGGGTCCGGTTTACCAGTCGGTTTCCAAATTTCATTTTCGAATTTTGGAATGTTGTCCGGTTTTTGTACCGGTTTTTCTGGTTTTCTCGAAAACCGGAAAAACCGGTGCCCTCCAGTTTAAGCGGTCAAAACGGGATTGTCATCCTTGGGTGGAGATAGTCCTATCCGTCCTTCGTAATCCTTCACATTTGCGTACATAGTAGAGCTATAGGCCGAAGTCACATGGCAGACCAGGTGTAAGCCGGCGCCTGAAGTAAGCAATTAGAGGCGGGACATGTCTTTGTCCAGGAAATCTCACAAAAATTCTAGCCGTTACACCACATGTTCACTATTTTGATTATGTATTTTTGCCGGCCAATTGCCAAATGATGATCTTTACATGTTACTTAAAACTGGTTGTTTCAATATTGTATTGAGGTAAATGATAACACATCACACACACAATTTGACTGACTTGGTGAGAAATTTTCTAATCAATTTTAGCTATGTTACGACTGTATTACTATAATAATAATAATAATAATAATAATAATAATAATATAATAATAAAAACTATATTAAACTTCTTCAATAATATGAAAATATTTAAATAGTTTAACAAGTTTAGGCACACAAATGCAGGGGCAACTATACTAGTTTCCGGTGACAAACCAAAGCACATCGCATACACTTGGTCAAACATTAATAGGTGTAGCTCTTGTTCAAGACTAAACTAATTGATTTCCATGCTCAATTGCTGCGGGTGATCGAAAGAAATTTCTCTAGGCATTGTGATTTGTACGAGTCTTGCACCCTACATAATTAAAAATTATACTGCAAAGAGTTAAGGTCGCTGTCGAAAAATAATTATCATGATCATGAAAATTGTTACAAAATTCAACTACCCAAGGTCCATACGAGTTACTAGTCGAAATTAGAATAGAAATGAAGAACAAATGGATGTCTTGAGCGGGAGCTTAACTCAGTCAACAATGAAAAGACTCGCAGCAGTACTTATACAATACAACACAAAACAAAAGTATGAGGGAATGAATAGCTGTACAACTAGTATTAAACGAAATGGAGCAGTGATGAAATAATCCGGCAACTGAATAACACGTTTTATTCCAAAGCTGGGAGAAAGAAAGTGTTGGACTGCCTTACATATAATCTGGGACCTTTCATTACCGGTGGTAGAAATGGTACAGCAATACAAAAGTCAGTTTATCGGAGAATGTTACATGGAAGTCTTCACAGTCGCAGCATGGACCATATGGACGCATCGGAATAGCATTATTTTTGATGGAGGGGTGCTTAGCTTCCCTAGATGGAAGACAGAGTTTAGATCACTTTTTCGGCTAACAACGCACAGAGCAAAGCCAAGTCTTAAACAGGACATGGAGCTCTGGCTGACCTCATTGTAATTTATTTTTTGGCTTTGTACATAAACTCTAATCTCTAATTTTTTTAATAAAAGTACAGCAGGGGAATTCCCCTTCTGTTTCCCGTCAAAAAAAAAAAAAGAGAAGAAAGTGTTGTGGCGAGTATTGCTTTTGGCGAGGGCGGCAGCGGTGTGACACTGGGACGGCGTGGATAGGTTTTGGTGCCGGGGGCGCGTTGCAGGGAGGCAGGGAGATCTCCTTCTCTAGAGGGGAGTGGCGGAGAGAGAGAGAGAGAGAGAGAGAGAGAGAGAGATTTGGAGTGAACTCCATTTTCTATCTTGATTAAATCTGGTACAACGGTCTTCTTCTGTCTGCTCCTTTTTTTTTCCTCGAATATGCAGGAGAGCTGCGCATCATTGTATTATAGAGAAGAAAGAACGGTCCCGTACATGGTAGACCCTCTCACTCCGGACCGAGCTGTGAGAGGATACTTACATCAGAGGAAGACTAAAAAATAAACACGCACAAGGCTAGGACCTGACCAACACACCCCGGCATAAAACACTACACTGCTTGCACCACCTGACCTAATGCCCGTAGGCCTCGTGCACCTGCTAAGCACCAGAGGTGCCTCTCATCCTCATAAGAACGGAGCAGCACGCTCAAATTCGGATGAGCTCCCTCAAACACATAGGCATTTCTATGTTTCCACAGCAGCCATGCGCCCACGGTCACTAGAGTGTTGAAACCTTTCTTCTTAGGTTTAGGTGCTTCTTCTGTCTGCTCCTAAAAGACAGATTGAGCACCAGTGACATGGCTAGAAGGAATATGCAACTTCAATCATATAACTGCGCAAGGTGCACACACCAAGTTGATGAAAGACTAGCTTGATCCTCAGATGTGCCTTTGCAAAAATGAACAGATGGACAATTTTTTTAGATAAAGGGATGATTATATTAAACCCAGGGCCCTCATAAGAAAGTTACAGCATCATACAATCACCGAGAATCACGGTCTTCATCGGTTAAGCAAAAGAATTGCTGCACTAATGAAAGAAAAAAAAGCACAGACAATGGAAAACTCCCCACTGCAGCTTTATTGTTGGAGATTGCAACCCGACGAACTTGGCCAAAAGATCCTCCCTGGCATATGAGGAGAATCTCTAAGGCGATGTCTCCAAGGAGGATGTGCTGACAACACCAACCCTCATCGGACTTCCCGGATTTAGGTTATCACCCGTAGATTCATACATCTTCTGATCCACATGCACATCAGCGGTAATTCCACTGTTGTGCCACCAATGTTGATATATGTCGTCGTCGATGCCACTGTGACCTTCTCCCCAAGAGTAAATAGGGAAATCAATCACCTGCGCCATCATAAGCCGCGACATGTGATACGATCGCTGAAGAATCAGCACCAAACACCATTGAAACGGCACATCTTTGACTTAAGCAACCAAAGAGAATAGGAGGGGAATCGGTCACAGGCACCACCACGCCACGTCGACGACCAATAAAGCAATCAATCCCCTGAGTATATTAGAGAAATTGGCTACTAGCGCCACCAAGATCGATGCATATGCCTGTCGCCGCCACAAAATCGACATTCGCCCCAATCCCTAGAGAATAGTTGAGGAATTAGGCTACCGATGCCGGGCAAACAGCCAATCAACAACGGAGCGACGAAAAATCCACTTGCTCTCCTCGAACGAGAGAACCGGTTTCCCAATGATCTGCAGACCCACAACGCACCAGGGCTAGCATATCGCTATGCCAGGACCAAAAAGATGGAGATGGAATGACCAAACGCCACCAAAACGACCAGGGTAATCCGAACCAAGGCCACCTCCACCATCCTTGATGGCACAGCATGGAACTCGACGTAGAAGCCACCATCTGGATCACGGCATGGCGTCCACGGCGGTGCGTGATCCCCGATGGCACAGCCGTTCAGATCGGCATCCGTGTCGGAGAAGACCTTGGCGCCGCCATCTAGATCGGACCGAAGACCGCCGCCGCCTGCACGACTGCTTGGAGGAAGATTGGCTCTAGCGGCGGCAGGGAAGAAGGGGCGCTGCAATGTACACGACGGACATGATGAATAGAATCATATGATCCGACGGAGGTCAGTTTTGTGGTTGACGTGGCTCAAAGTGAACAAAGAATCGCTTATATACTTCGATTGTCGTTTGTTTTTCAATCACTCCTGCTTTCTTATATTTTAGGTGCAGATACATTTCAGCAATCGGTTGTATTATCCTTAAATTTTTTTTTGCGAGGAATCGGTTGTATTATCGACGACAAGTACCGTCGAGAGGTTCTCTTCCTTCTTACAAACATAGCTAGCTGCACTGCACGGTAGTATCGCCAACCCCCATCAGTTTTGTCTGTGGGCAATGAACCGCGCGAGGTGTCGAAGCGGCGCAGCGTGGTCGTCATCAAACCCGTCGAGCTCCGCCTCGGCACTGGCCACGAGCTCAGCCGCGTAGGCGCGCGCCCCGTCGACGCCCATGAGCTTCGGGTACGTGGCCTTGTCCGCGGCCAGGTCCTTGCCCGCCGTCTTCCCGAGCTGCTCCGACGTGCACGTCACGTCGAGCACGTCGTCGACCACCTGGAACAGCAGCCCGATCCGGCGCGCGTACCTGCGCACACTCTCGACCTCCTCCTCGGCGCCGCCGCCGACGATGGCGCCGCACACCGCCGCGGCCTCCAGCAGCCGCCCCGTCTTGTGGACGTGGATATACTCCAGCGTGGCCATCCCTATTGTTTTGCCCTCGCTGGCGAGGTCCACCACCTGCCCGGCGGAGAGGCCGTCGGCGCCGACAGCGCCGGCGAGCTCTGCCACGGCGCGGAGGGCTCGCGTGGCCGGCACACCGCAGGCGCCCAGCTCGCGCGCGACGTGCTCGAACGCGAACGCGAGGAGCGCGTCTCCGGCGAGCAGCGCGGTGCTGACCCCGAACGCGACGTGGTTGGTGGGGCGGCCGCGCCGGAGGTCATCGTCGTCCATGCACGGCAGGTCGTCGTGGATGAGGGACATGGTGTGCACCATCTCCAGGGCGCACGCCACGGGCACCGCCGCCGCCGCGTCGCGCCGCCGACGAGCTCGCACGCCGCGAGCGCTAGCACGGGGCGCACGCGCTTGCCTCCCGCGAGGAGGGAGTAGCGCATCGATTCCACAAGGCTCTCCGGGTGACGGAGCGGCAGCGCGCGGTCCAGGGCCGCGTTCACGGCGCCGGCCTTTGACGCCATGTACCGCACCGCTCGAAATCGAAGTCGACGTCCTTGTTAGTATCTGCTTGCAACGTGGTGGCACTGCTGGATGCCTTCTCAATGCTATCCTTTCCTTGACTCCTCTTTGTTAGGCCTGTTCCGTCGGGAGTCCAGTGCCTGTGCAAGTGACAAGTGTACATATACCTTGTTATTATCTTGAGATCTGTGTTCACATAGTTGGGAAAATATCTGTGTTCTGAATTTTTTTTGTTAGATTAGAACTACATATGCGTTACCTGTACATATAGTCCAAGCAATCCTCAATTTCACTCGTGAAGTGGCTTGATACGTCCAACCTCTTCAACCGATCCACTGCCCATAAGCGTTCGTACACATCGCGGTAGATACCAGGTACTGAAAACATTAAAAAGGTAAAGGTAAACATTATGTTTTCTTCTTGCTTTATTCCTCAAGCTTTACTTAGTTGCTAAAAATAGATCAACGATCACCAAAATTACAATTTCTTGGTTGCTACACATCTTTAGTGACCAACATGACTAAATATTGGTTCTGAAATATCTATACCTACCAGGGTGTCTCAGATGCTACAAAACTCTCATGACTAAGGTAGCCACCTTCTATAGTTTTAAACCTCCAGCGACAGGGTTGTGGCAACGAATAAGGTCAGGGTGTGACGGAATACAAAATAGCGGCTGCATGGTCGTATAACATGGACATGTTATATTTGATTTTTTTTTCATGTTGGTGACTGTTTACATATGTTTTTTTTCCAGTCTTTTGCTGAAATGTATGCATGTGAATAGTCAACTTACTTGTATCAGTTAACGTTATGAAAATTCCATCAAGGTATTCGAAGCATTTCTTGTCTCCTGTTTGGTTGCTAGCAGTAGCTGTCGCGGAAGGTCGGTGAAGAGTGGACCCATTAGAAGAGCTGAGCTGAAGGAGCCTTTCCCAGTCCAAGTGTACCGTGTGCTCCTTGTTAAGTGTAGTTGTCGGCATATCGTGTAGTACATCTCTCGAAGTCCTAAAAGTCAAATAACATGATTGACTTATTGAACAGGCTAATGATCTATGGATAATAAGTAAAATGTAATTTATTCCTTCTCTGCACTATTGAAATAATTTTAGCTTTCATGAGCTCCAATGCAAAAAAAAATAGATAATAAAAGTTGTAATACACTTTTCAAGATAAACCTTAATAAAAAATTATGGTTATTGCAGATTCTATCACAATTACGGTAGCAGACAAAACCATGCATGTTTTGTGTAACTGCTAGTGAGATCTTCAATACAATTAGGCTTCTCCAAACGGCCTGCTTCATTTTGTTTTTTACATACGTGCCACATAAGCTGTAAAATATTTTTGAAAAGTTAAAATAACCAATATATTGCATTATTTCATCTTTGTTTTTTACACTGATTGAATAGAGAAGATATGTTATTTTTTTATATATTTTACTTGTCATTTGGTTATCTCGATATATCATGACATTTATTTTGTCTCCTTTCATTTTTAGTCTCTCTTTTTTTTGAACTGATTTTTAGTCTCATTGGTTAGAAAGTATAGCGCAAATGGTTTTAACATAGTAATTAAATCAGGACGAATCCTTCTTAGAAAACATATAGTAAAAGCCTAGTTAGATCTCCTAACAACCATTTTTCTCCTAACCATTTTCCTATAACAATACATGATTTTTAACATTATATTCTAGTTCATTCATGACAGCAATGATACATCATCAGATGGTGCTGATTAAACGTTCCATGACCTATAATTTCTATATAGAGCAGAATGGACGTCACAGACAAACAAAATCCTTTTAATGTTCCTCGTATGGTCAATTATATATAAAAATGAGTATGTTCATGCATACATACTGAGTAAGCATTCTGTCCCTCTGAGCATATATCTCTTTCAAGGCAGGCTCATCATATGGGATCTCCAGGCCCATGTCCATGGCCATGTCCAGAAGTGAGGAGAAGGCAATCTCAAACCCGACAGGCATCCAATCATCTTCTTTGTCAGCAGTTCTCCACATATTTTCTTGGAT
Source organism: Eragrostis nindensis (assembly GCA_012490785.1). Taxonomy (NCBI): domain Eukaryota; kingdom Viridiplantae; phylum Streptophyta; class Magnoliopsida; order Poales; family Poaceae; genus Eragrostis; species Eragrostis nindensis. The sequence goes on from JAAXCT010002321.1 coordinate 72,081, forward strand.
AAACTGTAGACCTGCAATAACAATAGCAAAAATCTTGTTTCGAACAACATATGAAATCTGAGAACAAATCAGATGATATTTGATATGAGCAAATAATCCATATACCTTTGTTACAATTGTCGGTATCGATGTTCCAAGACGTCAGTGCCACAACACATGCTAGGGTGCTGATGATCCGGCCTCTGAAGAAGGTGCCATCGCCCCATGAACCATCTGGTAGCTGATTATGGGTGATCCAACCAATGCTGGATGGAAACTGCGGCCCATGACTCCCATCTAGGTTTTTGAGAAGGGCAACCAGCGCCATGTCATATGCTGAAATGCTAATCCCACCCTCTCCACTTGATCTCAATGCTTCTCTGATGGCATCAATAATACTTGTCGTCTCGGTGGTGGGTACATCCTTCAAGTATGTATTTTTCATGTTTTACGAGCATATAGTATGTTTAGTTTTTTATGTGCGAATGATCAATGCAGGCTAGTCAGTTTACAGATATACACACCGTATCTTTACGATGTCCATCAACTGCCTGTCCTTGTCCTCCTGATTCCAGGTACGGGGATGTGCTTACTAGTATAGGCCCTGTAATTCAGAGAAGCATGGTAGATAAAAGGTTAAGTACATGAAAAAACATACTAATAAAACACTAGTCCATGAACAGCTGCCAAATTTTAGTTCGCAGTGTCCTTTTGCATTCCTGTTAAAATCTATGTACCGTACCGCCCGACGTTGGACATCAACTATCTGCCATGCTTATGAAGGATAACATGCCTTAAGGCTAGAAGATGGATAGGTCATTTGGACCATTAGATGTCTGTCACGCTATTTAACGACTACATGCGTTGGGTCCAAAACATAGATAGGACATTTGGAATGAAGTCTTCGACATCCCCTTGAACGACTACACGAATTTGGGCAACAAGATGGACACCTGGTTTTTGGCGAGCATGTAGATGTAGCAAAGGTCGCCGCCAAGCATGGGAACCAGCCATCGGCTGACCGAACAAGGGAACGCGAAGCAGTGCTGCACTAAACACCTGCATCATCGGTACTCAATCTCTCAATATCTCTTTCTCTCTCTGGTTCGCTCGGTGTGTGTGTTTGTGTCTCCCTGCCTCTCACCTGTAGAGCGATGAGATCTTGCTTGCAAACATCGTCCAGTATTTATAGGGGAAAGCAGTAGTTGTGTGGATTCAGTTCCACATCCTACACGTGTGACTTGTTACTAGTACATATGAGTCCGACAGATTTGAATAACTGAATTTCCATGCTGTTTTGGACATTCGGTACTGTACCACTAGATTGTTCTTTGTGGCGTTTGCTATATTCTGGGAGGGTTTTACCTATATTCTACAATTCGGGTAGTTGGCAAATGGGCTTTGTTTCATGGCACACAATTAGATCATGTGCCTCTCCTTGATAAACAAGCCATTTCTCAGGACAGTCCAATTATGGGACGGAAAATGTGAGAAGATTTGTTTAAAGAGGTATTGCTCAAGCAATGAGATCTGAATTATGCACGGCTCAATTGGATAGATTCTTTGTGGTGGATCATGTCTGCCCGAGTAGAGTCTCTGATCCAGCACGATTGATTACATTTACAGCTATTATTTTAGTTGCAATTTTTACACAAGGTGCCAGTTGACGACAACGTAGCGGCTGTAGTGATTTTTATCAATTTTCTGATATGTTGGCTCTGTCTCAGATATGTTCACATAGCAGGTGGGTATACACCTGAGTATTTTATCCTCTGCGTCTGTATTGTATTTCACAAAGCCAAGACCATTTATTTTAGGCGTGTCATTTAAATATATACTTGTGCACTCGCAAAAAAGAAAAACTATATACTTTGTGATTGTCTATGTTGTATCGTAAAACCCACCTTTATCAGCAAAAAATCGAATATGCATGTGAGGTGCGACACACGCCCTTTGCTAGAGGAAAACGTTGTGTGGCGGTTTGTTTTAAATCTGTTCGATCAGTGGAATCAATAATCAGACATATAGCAACACAGTATATATTATAGAACTGAGGAGCACATCTAATATTTATTATATGCTAATTGGTGTCTGAACTCAGCATTTTACGAGGCAAAGACAATAAAACATTGGACTTCTGCTTAAAATGGAATAGGTTCTGCCTTCTCTTCTCAACCGTCATATATCTAGCGCGGACATGGAGGATAACGATTTTGTTTTCTCCATATGCAAGACAAGGAGCGAGGAACCATATGTCAAAAAACATGTCTGGAAAAGCGAGTCATCATTCACTAGTCAAAGTCACGACAGACAAAGTAAACTAAAATTATCCACAACTGAATATTAAACAATGTTATACAACGAAATTGTCTGCCACTGACACTGATCATACAAGACCATATATGTCGTAAGATAAAATTGTTCACAACTGAAAATTACTCGTAGATATGACCAACAACTATCAACACCTACAAATTACTCCTTCCATTTTTTGATATATGCATGGCATTATTGACTTTTTCTTTAGGCTTTGACCAACAACATATATTTAACGAATTAGTTGCCTAAAGTGAAATGAATACCATTATATCTGTCAACAAAAAATGCTTTAAGTCAACTTACAAATTTAACTATTGAAATTATAAAAAAGGATAATAATCAAACTAATGAGAAATGTCAACAGTGTCATATTTAAAATATGTACAATTATTGTTATATCAAACATTATTATTTAAAAGCGGAGTCATATATTTAAAAACATGCACATGATAAGAAAACATCTTTGTCCGTAGTTAACCCATATGTCATGGCATGTCTCACTTACATGGGGTGATCTGATTTACGTTCGTGTGGTTGAACAAAGCTGATTTGAATACCCTCCAAGATGCCACGAGCCAGCAAACGCGAGAAACAACAATCTAGTGTTTAATGATGATTGGTGTGAGCGATTTTATCGTTAATGCTAATTGGTGTGTGGACTCAGCATTTTGCGAGGCAAAGACCGGGACTTTTGGTTATATAATGGAACAGGTTCTGCCTTTTCTTCTCATCCGTCCTATATCCAGCGCGGAGATGGAGGATAACGATTTGTTTTCTCCACACGCAAGACAAGGAGCGAGGAACCAGATGTCAAAAAACATGTCTGGAAAATGCGAGTCATCATTCACTAGTCAAAGTCACAACAGACAAAGTAAACTAAAATTGTCCACCACTGACACTGATAAATACAAGACCCATATATAACGTAAGGTAAAATTGTTCACAATTGAAACTTATAGAAATCATCCACATCCGACAATAGAGCTTTAGTACAATTCAAACATTAAGGTCCAATAGATGACGTGACAGAACACAATCTTCATGCTCACCACCAAATGCGGATCCTTTAAGCTGGCACCCGTTGCTCAAACTTATTTTATTTATTTTTTCTGTTGGCGGTAAAATGTGTGTTCTACCGCTTCGCACACGTGGCCTGAGAGATTACTTCACTATGTTCAGGACCAAACTTGGAACGCGGTGAATTCCGGAGCGTGCCAGTCGATTTTCCCCTGCAAATCGACAAAGACAAGAAAAGCGTGTAAAATTCCTGGGCTATCGGCCCCAGACAGGCCGATGCGTACCGCAGCCGATGTTAGTAAATAAAAGATAATAAAATAAATACTCGGCTGTCGGCTAGAAATGAATCGACATGTCGTAATAGTAAATACTCGCGCGATAAATAAAGTAGACATGCGTCAGAATCGGCAATCGGCAAAGCATGCAATCAGCAAAATCTATCGGCAAGCATCATGGTAAAGTGAATTGACATCAACAAAAAAGAAGGCTCAGACCTACACTTGAACAGGAACAATAAGATATTTAAAGGCACGCAAGCATAGATCTGAACGTGGTAAACAATCGGCTAAACACCCCGAAAGAACGGTTAAACCAATAGCCACTAATTATACCCATAATCTAACGATCGCTTCACCGAGGACACGTCAACTAAGTGAAGTAAAACAGGACACGTCAAACTGTTCTACACGATCGACAGGTACAAGTATAATCGGCAACTACCAGTCCCAGGTACTCAGTAAATTAGATCTAACTCTTAGCAACTGTTTCGCCGAGGACACGTCAACTAAGCGAAGCAGACAGGACAAGTCAAACTGCCTACCCAATCACCAAGAGCAGATCTAATCGACTAAACACCTTAACCGTGACTCGAGTAACTAGATATCAACAGGAAATCGACATCAGCAATCGGCAAACAAGGTCGCGGCTAGGACAAGTCAACTAACCGTAACAAAGAACTGGACTAGGTCTTAAACAATTCCATGTAGTCGATGCATAATGTAAACCCTAGATTGATCTAAATTACCGGATAACTAGCAGCCACATCAATCTTAATCATGGACAAGTCAATATAACAAAGATCGATGCGCTTACCTGACAAAATCCAAGTCGAAACCGGAGCCCCGATGGACGCCGATGTCGACGGAGATCTTGTCGAGAAATTGTGGCGATGCGTCGAAAAGTGATTGTATATTGATTGATTTTTTTTCTACAAGCACCTGGGTTTATATTTATACACCCGAGGCAAGACTCTGACTCGACCACGATTAGGTCAAACTTTCTAAATCTAGAAAAAGAATTAAAACAGGACACACAGACCTACACATGCGCGTCTTCACGATTTTCTCTGTCGTTTTTAATCGCCTGTGGGCCACCACTTTTGTACACAATCTTCTCCACCCGGCGTACACCCTGTTACTCACTGACAATGGGCCCTGGGCCAAAATTTGGTGTCAACATTTTCCCTTTCAAAACGCAGCACCAGCATCCGTAGCACGTAAAATATGACCAATAACTATCAACAACTACTTACTCCCTCAATTTTTGATATATGCCATTAGTGAATTTTTCTTTAAACTTTGACCAACAATTTATATTTAACTATTTGCCTAAAAACAATTTATATTTAACTAATTAGGGCCTAAAGGTGAAATGAGTATCATTACATCTATCTCTAAAAGCGCTTCAAGTTTAACTTACATATTTATCTATTTCAAAAAAGATTATAAAAGATGAATAATCAAACTTTTGAGAAAGGTGAACGGTGTCATATTTAAAAATGTGTACAATTATTGTTTCTATCACGTAATTAAAAACATGTACAAGATAATAAAACATCTTTCTCTACAGTTAGCCCATACGCTACACTACGTCCCCCGTAGAGGCGACACGCGCAATGCGCCACATATCTATGCCCATTGTAACGGCCTAGGGTCTAAAAATGCACTCACAGGTTGGGTGGACTCACTCACCCATTGTCACACCCGGTTTAATGTCAAAATCGAATGCTCTTCTATATGTGTATCCATGATCAAATTTCACACATATAGGACAAAATAAAATAACAGTGTGACCAATGTCACATATTATTACAATAAATATCTCAAAAGACTAAAAGAATACAAACGCTAGCGGAAGTCTCCATAACACTACAGGCAGTCGACCGGGGTTCCACAAGTTTAATCTTCATCATTGTTGTTGAAGTAGTCCGTCTTTAATCTTAAAGCCACATTTGATAATATGGTGGAAAAAGCAAGTGTGGGGGGTACATGCCATACTCCGTAGGTGTAGAAAAATATGACATGCAAGCTTATATGAAAGAAAGGCTGACATATGGTTCATTGCAGAAAAGCAACTAAAACTAAGACATAAAGCACCTATATTACTAAGTGTGATGACAGCTCCCAAACCAAGAGATATACAACTCACTAGGTTCCCACCACTTGGCTACCAAAACTTACTAGGTTTCAACCACCTGGCTACCAACTCATAGAATTCCCACCACCAGACTACCAAACCAGCCAAACCATCCATCAAATCATGAATAAGTCCAGGCTTGCTCGTGACTTGAGCACGGCTGTCAAGACAGTTTTACAGTCTGTACAGGTTGCACCTCTTTACCCACAATCGTGATTTCATCACCCGTCGGTGACTAAATCCTCCATTATGCCATGTGCACACTTCCTTAGGTGTGCGGCCAAGAGAGCACCACGAGGCCTTCACAAAGCACCTTGAAACCTGTGTGCACACGTTATGGTTCAACCGCCAAACTAACATCATAGGAGTCCATTTTACCTCTACGCTGCTATTGACGGTCCTTAAGTACCTCTTTTGAGCGTCAATTACCTGCATAAAAGAGCGGAAAGTAAACACCAAGATAGTGGTAGGAGTTTATTACTAACAATTCCACGAGTCTTGGTGAATTTATGTATGCAGGTGCATTAAGCGGATAAATGGGTAAGAATACATGTCAACAAGGCAGAATACATGGTCCTTCAAATCAACGCCACTGTGCGTCATCGTACGGGCCATAAGAAGTGCCAAAAGCCAGAAAACATATCTAATAAATGCAAAACCACCAATACCCAAGTTGGGGACGTCCAGAGAAGCCCAGCGGCCAAAGATTGATGGAAGCATGAAGGGCCAGTTCCAGGCCGGCCGACCCATTTTGGTGGCCTCTCTGGCCCATCTTTGGCCTGCTGGTGGCAACCTCCTAATGTCAGTTTCAGGGGCCCCACTGCATAAAGACACGGAACCGCCTCAATTCTACCGCCTTCCTACTCTATATTTTAAGGGGTACCCTCCTCCTCTCAACACTGTTGGTATTTCTTACACCACGAATAAATAAGCAAGCGCACGGAATACCGTTGTTGTAGCACTTCACCCGGGAGTATTCCAAGGTATCGTATTGTTGTCCCCAAGGAACGGAGATATTCTGCAGCAAGGTTAGTTTTACCCAAGGACAACAAGAATGATAGTAGTATAGGATTGAGAAGATGAATAAAGATCTAGTTGTCCCGTAGGACAGATGCACTCAAGTTCTACTTGTTTACTTCGGGCACTGGTATAGACCTGGTCTGCCAAGTCACGCCAGCCTGTAGCTCTACGACGAACCCGAACGTGGAGGATTACGCGGGACGAACAGGGCTGTCACCACATGCCGCCTACCTCTACAAACCGTGGGGCACGCTGCAAACAAAGGTAACCTCTAGCCTAGACACCACGTCTATGCCATCGATTACTACTCTAACCCGGTCCTGGTGCACCAATCTGGAAGGCTAGAGCACTCTCGCCGAGCGATGATCCCGTAAACAAGTATAACAAGAATAACGACTAGTAAATAAAGCTCGCTAGATCAATATCATCACGAATACTAATCTTATGAATAAGAACGATGAACGAACTATGAACGAAACGACGACACGAAGAACGAAAGAAGAACGACGACGAACGAAGAAGAACGAACGATGAACTATTAATAAGATAATATCCGCCAAGGTACAAGAGAAGGAAAATAACTAAAACAAAGCTATCCCTCTCTCTCCTTGCCCTCTCCCCTATTTACTGCTGTACAAGAGGCTCTAGGCCTGAGATGTGGGAGTGGTGTGCTCCTCTTGGGATTCTTGTGATGTGTTTTGGAGGAGGGGGGTACCCCTTTATTTACAGCCTTGGAAGGTCGGCAACTTGAGGCGGTTCCGGCATTAATGGCATTGATTGCAGGCTGAACCGACCTTGGTACGTCGGTTGGGAACCGCCATAGGAAGATGGGCCAGTGGGGCCACCACAGGGGGTCGGCCGACCTAGGTTTGGGGTCGACCGACCTAGGTTTTGGGGCCGGCCGACCTATGGCTGGTCCCTCTGGGCCTGGGCCTTCTTTGGTGGGTTCCCCTGGTTGCCTCTTCCTCTGATCCACCTGCTATGGGTGGACTTGAAGCCTTTTTATTGGGATTTTGGGCTTTATGGGAGATATCATTATTCCGGGGAAATTCGGTGTTTGCGAAGTCGGCCTTTTATGCTTCCTTTTCCCCGTTTTCATATGAAATACACCTGCACTCACAAATTCGCCAAGACTTGTGGGAAATCATTAGTTTTAAAGACCTAAGTCTACCTTGGCGTTTGATTTAAGGTTAAAGAGTGCAGATATTTGACGGTAAATTCTTGCTCTAACAGCCGTCCACAAACCCCCACACTTAGCTCTTTACTCGTCCTCGAGTAAAGTTGCGAGCTTAAGGCGGGAGATACTCTTCCTCAAAAATGAGATCTTGCACACAAGTTATTGCAAGCCACACTTCATACCTGTGAACTTTGGAGGTGGTCTAACATGTATTCCTTGGTGATTGATAAGTGGAACGATCATGTCTCCAATCACCTCGCCTTCCATGTCAAGTACCTTGGGATTTTTGCATAATTTTCAAAAATAAAAACATAGTTTCCGCTCCTCAAATGAATCTCTCAAGTCGCTCATGGTGGCCATGATTGCCCGTTCCCCTCCTTGTGTTTGATCAGGCTTTTGTGGAGCTCAAGGTAGGGTAAGGTGGAGCATGCTAGTGTCTCTTATATTGCTAAGTCAAAGACTGGATCCAATAAAGGAATCAAGTATACAATCTGATCAAGATGTGCATGTGTGGTGGAATGAAATGGAATTGTACTCCTTCTTATGATTACCTTCTCTCTCTTTGGATTTTTGAGGAGGGCATGGCTATCAAACTTTTTTCTTTCTCTTTTTCATTTTTCTCATCATCTTTCCCTTTTTTTTCATCATGCTCTACTTTTGTATGAGCAGGGATTATTCTTTTTTTTGCACAGCCATGTCTCCAATGATACTTTTGAGAGAGAAAGGTAATATTGACTTTTTTGGAGGAGTACTTATTTGGTGGATGGATGATGGAATGTTGCTCAACTTCCAGTGTAGAAGTGTAGCATGTGAGGTGGAGTGTACGTGATCTTGATCAAAAGAATATGACAAGCTTCTCACTAGGGTCCAGGAATTTGACAAGCTCAAATTGACAACTAGAGCTTATAGGCTGTCAAAGCATTCATGTAAAGTTCTTTGGCTGGTAGGAAAATATAAATCAAGTGAGGAGCATCATACTATGAAATTTTGATTTTCATAAAAGATAAATTCCAAGACTTGAAGGTTGAGCAAGGATCATTTCGACAAACCATATCTCACATGCCAATTATCTAGGAAAAAATGGGTTCCTAGTGATAAGGTGTTT
>JAAXCT010002322.1:0-81080 GCA_012490785.1 Eragrostis nindensis
AGTTTTGAATCAGGGGTTCAAAAAATTTGACGCCGGCTAGCTGGGGCAGCTGCCCCATCCTGCCGTAGGGAAGTCTCCGCCAGTACCCTAATAGTTAAGGGAGCCAAAAATACTTCTCTCTCTCAACAAATTTGGTGCTATGTCGGCTGGTCATGATTCCACACTCCGAAGCCCGGCCAAAATGCAAAGTTAGCCTTCTTCAATCGCCGACGAGAACACTGGTCCAGCGGGCCTATGCGGCGTCATTGTTGAAATGGGCCAGAAAATTTGAATCGACCCCCAACGTTGTTAATTGTTATCACTCCGAGACGGCCACGTCTTCCGATTCCACCCGGGTGCAAGGCGAGACCAGAAACGAGTCACACGCCATCAGCACTGAACGGGAAGAAACGCCAAAGCTGACTCATGGCGCTCGCTGCGGTGGGTGAGAGCTTGTCTCTGTGCGCGCTTGACTCGCGAACCGTGTGTCTCCATCCGTTATAATCCCTTTACTGTCCAAGCAGGCGGCGGCGAGCACTCGATCAATCGATCGTTCTGCTGACAAAGATCAAGACGATCCGATACAGAGGCGCCGGCTGACGAGGTCTAGCTAGCTAGCGCGCCATGGCTGCCCAAAGGATCCTTGCCGCCGGAATGCTGGTGGCGGCGGCGGCGGCGGTGGCTCTGGTAGCGTGCCTGTGCGTATCGCCGGGTGCGTCGCGGTGCCGGAAGGAGCGGAGGTCGCCGAGTTCCCGGGGTTCGGCGGCGAACTCCCTCCAAGCACTACGCAGGTGAGATCTACGGTGGTGAGCTTTGTTTGCCGTCAGTCTAATTAGGAATTTTTTTTTTTGCATGCCTTCTTTCATTCCTGCCAAGCGAGCTCAGCTCGGGTGGCTACCTGCTCCATCCTGCAGGCAGCAGATCCGGGTTCGAGCCCTGCCGAGTGCACAAGTGGTTGGTCGTTTTTTTGCTCACCTCCCTGCGACAGCGGGCTTCGGTGAGCTTCTTCTTCTTAATGAAATTTCAAAGGAACGTCGGGCCTTTGAACTCATTTTCTTGTCATTCCTCGGAATCTCTGAGAAATCCATGGATAGATGCAGCAGTTGCCATTAATTGACAGGACCGTCCGATCGTAGTAAGAATTTTCAAGGCTTTCCTCAGGCATAGACTCTGCCATAGCCTAGAACAGAAATCAGCGATGCCATCTGGGAAATGGAATTATGGAATTGGTGTGCTCTGATAAGAACTAGCATTTCCTAATTAAGCCCAGCATGTACATCTGTTACCTCTAGATTTGAGTGCTAAAGGCGGTTAGCTAGCGTGACCTCCATTTTTGCTGCGGTTGCTTTATCCTTTAGCACCTCTTTAGGAGTGCTAATTAAGAAGATTGAAATATTTATTTTTGTTACTAAATGATATTAGCACCAGGTGCAAACTTTAGCATTGGTGCCATGCTAGCACCATGGATGCATCCCTGAGCACTGGTGCTAACTTGTTTCTCTCTCCAATAGCTTCTCCTAGCATCGATGGATACATGCTGGCTGTTTTGTATTCTTCTTTTTTTTTTGAAGGGCGTGTTTGTATTCTTCTGTTCTTTATGTTCTTCATTCCTACGCACACTCCTGCCTTGCTACATTTGGTGTTGTCAGCTGAGTTATAGAGCAAACATTTGGCACGTACTTGGTCAAACTTAGCACAGGAAATTGTTATCTCTATTTTTCTATATTGCAGATACATATCAGTCGGGCATGAGCAACAACAGAGGCATATATCTACTATTTTGCCACTTCGGAAAGGAACCCTGCCTTAGATCCCGTTTCGTCTGGATAAATGGTGGCCCAGCTGTTCAGGGTTTAGTGCATTCGTTTATTCCATAGGTAAGCATGCATATTCTTTTCTGTCAATGGTCATTTATGTCATTTGTAATTATGCAGGTTGGTTCAATTCTTCCTACTATAAATACACACTGCACGCGATATATTAACTGTATTATGTTTTTGTTGGATGCAAATCATTTTACACTTTTTATTATTCGACAACTTCATTTAATTTTCTGATCAGAGGAGAGACATTAAATACCTATATTATAATTTTGCAGGACCATTCAAAATAGAGGGCTCTCAGATTCATGTGAATGATGATCCAAAAGAGTAGTTAAAAAATCCTTACTCATGGACCAAGGTATATCAAAGGCTATGCATGGCATTTCTGTTGTACAATTTTTGTTTACAGCTTTATTTTAAACATTTTACCGCCTCACAAGATTCTTTACACTTATGAATCAAATGATTAACCAATCTTTCTTCTTTTTTTTCTATAATAAAAATAAGTTTACCTGCATTACGTCTACACATTAGCCAACATATACTACTTATTTGTAGATTAGACCTGCAGATTGATTTTTTTTCTTGAAACTGTGTAAAAGATGTACATTGGATCGAGGTACTAGAGTGCTTAATATGTAGCAAGGTGGTTATATTAAAGGACCCTTTTTCTGAACCTTCATCCTTCCAAGAATATTTTATCTTCATAAATTTTACTAACATACTCATTGTTGTACAACGAATCACACAGATGGCTAGCCTTCTTTTGGTTGACTCACCAGTAGGTGTGGGTTATTCTTGTGCTGACAATGAAGATGACTATGCAACCAATGATACCAGCAGAGTAGTGGACCTTTATGATTTTCTTTCAAAGGTCAGAATGTTCCATGGCCACTTTTTTAGAATTGAAAAAATATATCACACTGACAGTAGTTTGTTCCAGTGGTTTGCTGAATATAGTGAGTTTCTGTCAAATCCCTTTTACATAGCTGCATGCTCTTATAGTGGAGTAATAGTACCAGTAATTGCACATGAAATTTACAGGAGTAAGTTGCTAGAATTTCTTTTTGGTACATTATTTTTGTAATACTAGAGGTGGGATTTCTCAGCAATACAGATTCAGTGTTCGTAGTTCATTCATGTCTTCATTCTATAAGCTTCTCGTTTACTTATAACTCTTACACATTGCAATTGTAGGAAATGAAGAAGGTGCTCGTGTACAGATAAACCTCAAGGTGACATAACCATGAATTCTATGATTTTACAGAACAGCCACACAATCTTGCTCCATTTAAAATGTGCATGTCATGGAAACAAAAAAGGGTATCACTGAAAGAGTGACAGGAGTGGGTCAATTTCATCTTCTTAGGGCCTGTTTGGAATGGCTCGAGAGATCCATTCAGGAGTTCGAGTTTGTAAAATAGATTAAAATATTTTAGTGTATTAGTTTTAATCTTAAATAATGACTCAACAAAAGATCTTTAATTTATATATAGCTCCGGCTCCAAGAATTTCTGGAGCGCTATGAGCAGCTCCAAGAATTCCACTAATTTTTATGGTGCTGAAGCCATGCCAACCACCCTTAATTAGCTCATAATTGGTGGTATGGGTGCCATATGATTGAGTTGTAACACCCCAGAATGACGACAAATTCTGAAGAGCTACCACACTGCAGAGCAACATCTATTTAAGAAAAATAGATAAGAAAACATAACCATTTATTAAAGAAAAGCGGAAGCAACAAAAGGTACATGAAAACAATTATGTTTGTCGTCTACAACAGCAACGGAGTGAAACTTGAATCCAGACATGGAACCTCGGGAATATGGTAAACAAACCAAAGACAAGGAGTCTATAAATACATTACTACTAGAACACATGCTTTGATTATTTGTCATGAAGCGTGCATAGTGCTACTACTCCCATCCCATGTCCACATCATCCAAGCTCAAGCACCTGTGTGAGAGAAAGCGTATGAGGTTTATGGAAAACCTCAGCAAGCAAAATTGCTTTAACAAGCTATTTAAATTGCAATTCAATTAAACAACAATTTAAATAAGCAATACTATGATAAAGTTTCGAGAGATCTATATCTTCATGTATTAAGTTAAATCTGCAACTTCGACATAAACCATGCTTCACAATCCATATGCCAATAATACAATGCAATGCATGTCTTCACTTCTACCCTCAAATCCCAATGAAGGAAGTGAGGGCTGCAACCACATTGCTCAATTCAACGTGCGTTGTTGTACCGGTACTTACCGCACCAACATCAAGCTACGGTATCTTCATATGCATACCAATGGAAAGAGTGCAATGCATGATTGCAATGTATGAACTTCAATGCTTCAGATTTGATATACAAAAAGAAATGACACCATAATGATAAAACATCCTTCAAGTCAATATATGATAAAGCATACTTTAAGTCAATGTATGATACTTCAAGAGAGAGTGATACTTTGCCTAGCTGGTCCGGTCCCGAGTGGCCAGAGCCTCTGGCTCCGGGAGCTTCAGCTCCCGTCGGCCCGGGATCGAGACCGCGGCACCGCGGCACTGTGGAGAATATTTCCTGCGATATGGCTCTGTTCTCTGCAGTGCAAAAAAAATCCCCTCGCTCCTCCGTTGGACCAAAGCACAGGTTAAGTACTCGCGCCGATTCTCACCGGCCTGCTGAGTCCCTGTGTATGGTGCGGAGGATGGTTCGGGGGTTTTCTCGATCTGTGTGCGACGATCGTTCTCCTTAAAAAATGCTCGGGGGCCGTCATACCCCCCGCAGGTCAAGTTTTTAGAGAGAGTGATACTTTCAGTTCATTTAATCTGTCTTGTGTTATATAGAATTAAGTGGAGGCAACTCAAATAACAAGTCAAAGCGTGTAGACCACATCGCTACATTTACTTGCCTTCACCGACGATCAAGTGGAAGAGCTAAGCATGCTCTGAAGATGCACCACCTGATCATAAAGAATTCTCAGCACCAAACAATCATATAGATAAAAACAAACAACGAGTAAAAAGGTCGTATGTCCAAACACGTTGTTTAACTACACACAGTTCAAAGACAAACAGCAGTGTCATTGCTTATTTGCCTCAAATCCTCTACATACAAAACAAAAGCAAGTAACGACAAAAATACACTTTCCTGGAAATACAGGAAAATGGGCTTCAATAAAATGGAAGCAACCTACTTGATTATATATTAAAGATAGCGTGAATTGCACTTCAAAACTGGCTGTCCAGAACTGACAGAGAGGCACCAAAACGGAGATATATCCAAACTAATTCATTAAAAATTCTCATAGTTTTACAGAAAACATAAAACTTCATTATCTTTAACTATGTAGTTAACTTCATCTTTCAGAAAAATCATTAAGGTTGTCTAGGTTGAGGTGGAAAGTCAGACAGACAATCAGAATGCCTCTGTACAACGACTGACTAAAAGAACAATAACTTGAATTACATGAATCTTATGAATATGCAGTTCACCAATACGGAAAGCTTATGAAATGTCCTACAACATTGCAGTAGATCACAAAAACTAATTCTGCCATCACAAGGGGTCAATCAACAACAGACCATGTACTGCTCGGTATTACAGGACTGCAAGTCAGTCAACTTTGATACTGCATAACTCTCAGATCGTAAGTCCATTGAGGATCTACTTTACACGGTTGGAAAGATAGGAATGTAATCTACAACTTCTATAAGGATTTAATATTTTTTGAGGTCGCCAAAAAGGTCTAAAATAGAGAACAACAAAGACTGCACAAATCTGCAATAGGCTGAAACCAGTTTCGAGGACAAACCTAGAGACCTAATCAAAACCAATGGGATTACCACTAATGATAGGTTCTAATCTACCCAAGATCAGAGAGGGGAACATCATGGTTCTACCTTGATCTCCAATCATGGCTAGAGGGTTGACATGGATTCAATCTCCCTCCTAGGATCCACCACTTCTTTCCTTCCTCCCCTCTCTTCTTTCCTTCTCCTCCTAGTTTCCCTTGGCTTTTCCCCTTCTTCTAGATGACGCCCAGCAGCACCACGTCTGCCCCTTGGGGCTCATATAATCCTTAAAGGGACAGTGGGAAAGGCCAAAATTAGGGGCAGGTCAAGGGTCCTCGTTGGCTTTTATTTTTTTTCCTTAATTTCCTGGGTGTTACATGAGTACCCTGGACTTGTTACCCTAGAGTAATTGTAGGAGAAGAAAGGTTTATGAGGGTATCCTGGCATTCCAGATGACAGCCTTATTGGTTATTTGAAATATTTTTCTCATGCTTCGATCAAGTTTGCAGAATGCAAATTCCTTCTTTTTTTTTGTGTCATTCATTTCCTCTGAAGTACCTAGACATTTAGATTCTAAGATCATTATAGTGTTTAATTTAATCAATATTTACATTCTCCAGGGCTACTCATTGTGTAATCCGGCTGTTGATGTAGATATAGAAAACAATGCGCTAAGTTCCATATGCATATAAAATGGGTTTGATTTCAGATGAATTATTCCAGGTACAGTTGTTGCAAGCATTGGCTTGTTATTTGTCTTTTCCTTTCCCTATTTAGTACTAGAACAGTATGCTTTTTTTCCCCCTTTTGGAAACAGAGTTTGGTTACTGCGTGCAATGGAAAGTATTGGAATAACACTAGTCCATCTTGCTTAGAGAACTTGAACCACTTTTATCTGGTAATCCTAAATTTTCTCTTATCCAATGTATTTTACTATTGTTAGATCTTGTGTAACAACTTCGACAAAAATGTGAAAAGCAGCAAATCAAAGGTATTAATATGGAGCATATTCTCTGTCCACCATGTCGGTACAAGATGGGGATAACCAAGAAGCTATGGAATATGATTCTAGTCAAATGATTGAGCGGCTTTCTGAAACCTCTGAGTACGGTTTAGAATGTCAGATCGGTAATAAACTATGAAACTGTTCTGAAGATGGATATTTTGTTCTTTTGGAATTTTTGTGTAGCATATATAACATATTTAAGTTTCACAGTAAGAAATGTTTTGTTAGGTCCTGTTTGGAGTCCCTAACCTGCTAAAGTTTACTCTAATGTTTAACTGGCTAATGTTCAAGAAGTAACTATTTGGATCCATGGCCTATGGTCTCTGGCTAACAAAAAAATTGACACCAATGACCACCCTGGCTAATGGTCCCTAGAAGGAGCTGGTGGGACGGTAGAAGGAAAATGAGCGCGATTGGGAGGGCATTTTGGACTTTTCTTCTTTTTTTTCATGTGTTTAGCCAAGTATTTTTTAGAATGGTTGAGGTGACTAGTGGAGTAATGTTTAGGAAGTTGTTTAGTCACCCTGTTTGGATCCAAATTGGTTATACTTTAGCTAGGTAATGCTTAGGAGGTGGATTCAAATATGTCTTAATTTATTGAAGTAACAAATCAAATATATTGTGTTGGGATTCCAGAATAGAGAACTAACTCTTGAGAAACTGTTTGACACAAAACTGGGAAGAGAAAAGCTGCGCGCCAAACAGGTATAGTATTTACTGAATTGTCATGAATAGAGTATGGTGAAATTTTGTCAACTAACAGTGTTCTATCCTTTTTACGATTTCTCGGATTCATTAGGAGGTATCAAGACCATGGAAGCGTTGTCCCAAGGATATTCGGTACACGAGGGATATTCTAACATTAACAGAGGATCATCTGAACTTAACATCCAAAGCTAACAGAGTGTTTTTGTATAGGTAAGTAAATTCGATAGGTGAACCTCTTCCTCGGCTGGAACTAATATAGAGTTATGAAACATGGTGCAGTAATGCATAATGCTAGGTGACTTCTTTCCCCAAAAAAATTATGCATCTAAAATTATTTTGTTATGAAGCATTCAGCTGAAAAGACGTGGAGTCCTTGCAAGAAAATGGAGTGCTAGTAAAGATTTGTGCAGCATAAATCATTCAAATTTTCCCTAATCTCCTTGCATGCACGCATACTTCATGTATAATTGGATAAATTCATAAACCACAAAGTAATTCACCCTTTATTTTCCCTAACCTCCTTGCCTGCACGCATGCATTAGCTAAAATATCCCATTCTACTTGACACCTTCATTTTTCTACTTTCTCTTTTCCACACAGCGGAGATCATGCCTTGCTTGTTCCGTATTCTTCGACCTTAGAGTGGTTGAAGAAATTGAAATACAAGGAAATCGAGAAATGGCACTCTTGGGTTGTGGAGAATCAGATTGCTGGGTAAGTGTCTCTTCTGTTGGTAGTGAATATAAATATTCGATTTGAGGAATCGGATTATGTGTTTTGCATGCACCTTTATATCTTAAGATTTTATCTTAGACAAAAAACTGTTTATAACAGAAAAAATTCAATCTCTTAATGGTTTTAACTAAAGTCTTATGCTTCTGAATCTTGATTCAAACAAATACAAGTATGGCGTATGGCTGTCAAACTATAGTAACACTTTCGTAAAACAATAAATTGTGTTAGTAATTTATTAAAAGATAAAATATATTTAATCAAACTACAAAATCTGTTATTTACAATTGAGGGCCCTAAACTTGCACACTCTATTTATTCGATCCAATTGACAGTTAAGCAAGCAAAATGATTAGATGGCACTGAAAAGAATGTCCTAAGCAAAACAACAAGCTTGCTTTGAAAAACAAACTCGGTCGATAATGGTTGTAAAGCGGAACTACTATACTGTAATAAGTGATATACAGCGTTTAGGCAGTTTTATGTTCCTAAACTACTTGTCTGCTTTGATTGTTTTAACAGGTACTCGATTAGGTATGAAAATAACATCTTATTCGCAACAATCAAGGTATCCTCTTGTGCTCCTTATAAAATATAATACTAATGATAAGTCAATATATTTTTTCAGAATCATGCATACTGAAAATTTGAATTATTTACAATCAATGATTCCAGGGGGCTGGTCATGTTCCATCAGATTATCTGCCGTTCGAAGCATTTGCTGCCTATCAAAGGTATCCGGATGGGGCCGATTCTCTATGATACTTTGATTCTTACAGTGTCATTTGGATAATCAATATCAACTTGGTACCATGGGGTATCATCTTGATGCAAGAGCCTATGTTACTGACTTGGACCCATGACAATAAGAAGCATCAGTAGCAAATAACCGATCTGAGTGTTTTCTTCATTTACAGCATGTCCACAATTTACTCGTGTAGTTTACAGGACTTACAAATTCAATTCGGGAGCATGATGAAAAATAGTTCAAAAACCCAAAGAATCTATTATTAGTAGGAATTAAAATCTCTAGTGATTATCCTGGCAAGTGAAATGGATTAGGTAAATTTCACAAAACTGGTAAGTCAACACAATTATGGGATAATATTAATATTATACTCCCTCCGGTTTTAAATTTTTGACATTTAACTATTTTTGAGTTACATTTGACCATTCGTCTTATTCAAAATATTTTAAAAATTATCATAGATTTTGTTATGATTAGTTTCATCACTAAAGAAAATGAAAATATAACATATAAATTTGTATATTTAAGCTAATATTTTGAATAAGACGAATGGTCAATGTAATTCAAAAGTAGTCCAACGTCAATAACTTAAAACCGGAATACTGTATGAAAAAGGTTAAAGATTTAAGGCCTAGGTAGTGTTGGCTGCGTCTGGCAGCTCTGGTTATCCAAAGGGAATAAATGGGACCAGTTTATGCGCCGTTCTGAAGTGATCCGACTGCCCGACTGGTTATCTCGCTAAAATTTTTTTATATAAATACTACAGCTTCTTGAATTGTTACGATCACTTTCCATCCTGGCGAAATCGACACAGATAATACTATTCAGAGTCTGGTAACCGACCATAGCCACGGTTTATCGTGTTTACTGTTGAAATTTGCAGGTAACCTTTCTTTGTGTACTTCTAATAGTCGTGCTAAGACAGTGCGGGCAAAATAACAAACGCCAAGAACACGCGTCATTGACTAGCAGCTCAGGCCTTCCACGCACGCCCACGTGTTAACCAGCTCACGGACGAAGCGTCTCGAACAACCACGACGCGGGCCGTTCTTATGCACCGGTCGCCGCCGCATCGCAGCGCCGCATACGCAATCCTCTTCGCTTCGCTCTTCTCCTGTGCTGTCTGTCTTGTTGACCTCACTAGTCACTACACCACCTCGCCAGCAGAACAGTAGCTGTCCAATCGATCCATGGATCAGATGCAGAAGCACGCCGCCGACAATGGCCACGGCGGCGACGCCCGCGCCCAGCAGGCAGCCGGTCCGGGCAAGAACCACGAGCAGCAGCAAGAGCAGCAGCAGCCGGCTTCTTCTCTGAACCCGACGGCCGCGAGGCTGCTCCGCGAGGCCATCGTGTCCCAGCCGGACGGCGACGGGAAGCCGGCGGCCGCCGCCGGGTCGTCGGACATCCTGGCCTTCGCGCGCGCCGTCGACCGAGCGGACTCGCCGCTCGAGTGACCCGGACCCTCTACTCTCACTTGTTTCGTTCCCTTTTCCTGTCTTGTATTACTCGAGTATTTGAACCGCAATAAAAGACTGTCATGGTTTGGTTTCCACATCAGTTTCTGGGCCATTTCGATCGAGATTTGGCACTTGGTGTTTATATTTACTTATTACTAAGATGTGTGTATTTGCGAATTCGATCCTTTTATTCGACGAATTATGCTCGAGTTGGGGCGAGTTCTGGCCTTGCCCTGCCTCTTGCGTACTCATCGACTCGCGGCAGCACGAGCACCGAATCATCTCAGTCAGTAACACAAAGAAGCACGGAATTTATCGGGTTCCAAAGATCAAAACAAGGCTTGATTATATAGTTTCTATGATCTTATTACCAAATTCGTTAGTAGTACACTACATACATGGTGGTAGAACTCGCATAATTGGCACACATACACGGCTTGATTGACGCGGAAAGGTCATGCGGCGGCGACGAGGCGTCGGGAGCAGAGGGAGCAGTAGAGGCGGCGCCGGACGCGGAAGCAGAGCGGGACGTAGCAGAGGCGCGGCGCGCTCTCGACGTCGGCCGCCACCACCTCGCCGCCGCAGAAGGGGCACCGCCCGGGCGCCTGGTGCGTCGCCACCACGCGCTCCTGCTCGTCGCAAACCATCACGAGGCACATCTCCGGCGATTTCCACCCCCTCTGCTCCTGAGCTTCTTTCTTGCCCTCTGATGAAAACCTTAGGCCAGAGTGGTGCGGTAGATTAGGATGAAGGCCCGTGCCCTCCTTTCCTCTGGCGCGGTCCCTTGCTTTATTCTGCGGGAGGAAGCGAAGCTGATTCTTCCGCGGTGTGCACGCCGGCTGGCTTGACTCGGTGCTACGGGAAAAAACGCCTGAAATACGATATCCGCTCGATTTTTCAGAAAAGAAAATGTACTGTATGTAAACCATCCTGGATGGGTGTGTGGAAATTTTTTTTGTGAAAGTTCTGCAACTTTAACTCTGCAATATGTGTGGTTAACAATAACGCATATACGAGCTCATCAACACTGGCCAAGAAACACTGTAACGGGATACCCTGAGTCCTTGAGCATATATGTACTGCAAGGAGAGCTCCACTTTTCAACTCATGCAAAGTTTCTCACCTCGGTACCAAAGCAACAGAAATAGAAATAACCCGAGATCACGGCAATAGGTGCTCGCTACAGCATCAAAGTGCTGCAGGTTCTTTTTTTGTTCATACAAAAGTGAAGCATTTCCCGGTTCCCACATCACAGAAGGGCAAAAACAGAGTTTGCAGATGGATCAACAGAAGCATTTCATCTGATCTACAAGCAAATGCAGCAAGCCTCATTGAACAGTCATCGAGAGAATCTGGCGCGCAAGCCCAGGGTCCTGTTGAAGCAGCTCCCGTATGTTGTTCTCCACTTCTCCCAGCTGTTTCTCAAGGTACTCTTTGGAAGTCTAGTAATATGATAAAAATGAGGAATCAAGGTTCTCTTTTTTCCTGTTCAAAATGCAAAAGGATCGGCTAGGAAACAGGATCACAGATCAAACGTACCTGCATTGATGTTATTGCACTCTCACTGTCGTTAAGCTTTTGCTCCTGCTCGTTCATCAGGACTGATTTTGGCTCCAAAACAAACCTGGAAGTAAATAGACAGGGGAAAATATTGAAATGCACGATACGTTCACATTACAGTGCGCCATACGGGACTAGGAATCGACCATCCATGGTAAAAGCTGATCTTTTCGATTTACTTACACTTTTCCTGCAAACAAGAGGAATCATTATTAAGACATGCACGTTCATTATTGAGACAAAAGAAACTGAGGCACATTTAATATGACATGCACCTAGTATGTTTGCAAATAAAAATATATGCGCTAGAATTTATTCAGCCAACTAGGATCAAGTAAGCCCTTGAACATCACGACGTTGCATATTTCATTATTTGACAATCTTTGCTGCAGAAACAATGTCCAGAAATACAAGTACAAGTACAACATACACTCCAGCACTAGTTCACTAAAAGGTGCCCACAAAAACAGAAACTATAAAGTATATTCACAAATTTCCTCTCCCACAGTCCAATTGGGCCACTAATAAGAAATTGATGAAACTTATAGAGGAGAGGGTCACTTAAGAAAAGTTTGTAAAATCTAAAACAGTTGGCTTCAAAACAATAACCTCCTGCCATCAGTAATCATTTTTCTGTAGTTCGTTGCTTTGTTTTTAATTGTTTGGTTATATCAACTAGTCACATTTGCAGGGCTGATTCATATCATTCTCACTCAAATAACAAGGTCTTAATTCCATATTTTCCTTATATCACATGTTAGCAATACTTCAGGATAATGGCACAGCATCTCATATACATGTAAAACCAGCATAAGCGCAGAGTGAGAATAATCACTGGTTGAGGTAACTTTAGATGACTAGATGATTAATGATTATCCTCACTAACACCTGATCACTAAGTTGTGTCATTTAGTATCAGAGACCATTTAGACATATCTAATTGGCAGCGTGTTCCCTCAAAAAAAAAAATTGGCAGCATGTTAACAAACAAGCCATTGATCTTCAACGCAGGAAAATGGACAAGCAAAAGAGATAATCTTGGCTTCAGATAGCAAAACAGGATTATCTAGCGAAAGAAGGTTCTTCCTTACCTACAGTCTTGTAGGTGTTAGTCTCATCTGGCAACTGGCGAAGTTCTTCAAGAGTAAGGTAAGCACGCTTCTTTTCAGCCTCTTTGCCACGCAAATTGGCTTGTACCTGAAGAAAGCAAGGTATGGTTACAACAGAGGTTCTGTGTCAGAAAACCATTGGTGCCTATATGGCAGAAAATATTACTCAAAGAACTTCCATTGACAGTAGAATTATAGAAGTTTAGAACCTAGAAAGAAACTATATTTCCCATGTACAAAGTACGTAAACAATTCTTGCCATTGCACAAGGACCAAACCAGCAAATGAGTCATTCCTACTATTATGTTCATTTACTTCTTGCACTAAGAAAACAAATATAGCAATTTTCTACAACAAATAGTGTAGGCCAATTAAAAGGTGATCCAGTTTCGTTGCACCATCAAATTCTGAGACCCTGACCAATTTTATCTACTCCAGAGCTATTTATATCTAGAAGCAGTGCAAATCGACAAAGCCAATGCCGGTTTTAACAGAAAAAAGGATTATTCAGCATAGTCTTTCTATTAAGGCAAACAAGATACAGAAACTTCTAGTATTCTACTAATTGCAGCAGCAGTTATGAGAGGTGCTATTCCACACTGTGGAAGGGGCGTTAGCAAACCAGGGATGGACACAGGACAGTTTCATTGCACCATCAAATTCTGAGACCCTGACCAATTTTATCTACTCCAGAGTTATTTATATCCAGAAGCAGTGCAAATCGACAAAGCCAATGCCGATTTTAACAGAAAAAAAGGATTATTCATCATAGTCTTTGTATCAAGGCAAACTAAATACAGAAACTTCTAGTATTCTACTAATTGCAGCAATGGTTGTGAGAGGTGATATTCCGCAATCCGCACTGTGGCAGAGGCGTTAGCAAACCAGAGATGGACACAGGACATTCGTGGAGGTTTGTCCATGATAGGTTTATTTAAATTTTTCCAACTATGGGATGTTATACAGGATGTAACTCTAAATGAGGAAGAGGATCATCACATATGGAAGATGGAGAGCTCTGGACAGTACTCCTCAAGATAGGCCTACCACGCATATCATATTGGCGGGATCTCATTTGAGCCATGGCAAAAGATATGGAAGTCTTGAGCGCCAGCAAAATGCAAAATCTTTATGTGGTTTGCCAGTTCGCAATAGATGCAGTTAGCCAAGAGAAACCTCCCACATCCCAGCCAGTGCCCATTATGTGATCAAGAGAATGAGGACGTGAAGCACCTCCTTACACTATGTGTATTCTCCAGGAATTCTGGTTCAAAATTCTTCAACCTCTAGGCTTGCAGCGGTGTGTGCCTTGTCGGTTGTCGCCATGAGAAATTCTTTGCTAGCTGGTAGCTCAAGGCAGTCAAGCGGGTCGAGAAGGAAAAGAAAAATGGTTTAAACACAATGATCATCATGGGCGCTGGATAATCTGCAAACATAGGAACTCTTGTGTCTTTGAAGGTGCAAATCCGTGTATGAGTGAGCTAATCAGATCCTTTAAAGACGAGCACCACTGGTGGTGCCTTGCAGGTGCGAGAGGCCTTCACGCCCTTGGGCTCGGTCAAGCTGCAGGGGCAGGTCCAGGGTAACTTATTTTGGTTTTCTAGTGGTCAGGTCTCTAATATTGGTGTTTTTATTATAGCTTAAAACCTTTGTAATCTACAGGCCCTCATAGCTCGGCAAGGAATGAGGTGGCAGTGTTTGTAAAGAGGGCGTTTTTTTCTTCTCTATCAATACAAAGATACTGTGCTATTCCCAGAACAAAACAAGACCCTCCTAAAGATGAGGCACAACGATTCTGGATCGAAGCCAGCACAGTTCCCCGGGTCAGCTACTGATCTAAGCGGAACTGGTTAGTAGTGAGAAGGAGAAGAAGCGGGAAACCTGCTTGATCTTCGCGGTGGTATCAAACATCCGAGCCTGCAGCTCCATGAACGCCTGCACGCGAGCAAAGCAAAGAAACTTTTCAGCGCGAGACCGAACAAGATGACCAGGAAAGAAGACGCGGATGGTAGCGAGACTCGACGGCGCGTTACCGTTCGGTTGGCTTCGTCACCCATGGGAGAAGGTGGAGCGGGCCGAAGAAGAAGCCTAGCGGCAAGCTCGAATCGGATCGGAGGAAGGGGAAGGCGGGGAGGAGATGCGCTCGAGTCGAGAGCGTGGGGGGAGACGACGACGGGACGGCAGGGACCAGGGATGCGGCGCTGCGGGAGATCGGCCGGGCCGAAGAGACACCGGCGGCGGCGGCCGCAGTGGCAATGCTGGGCTGGACTCTGATCAGTTCACGACCAGGCCTTGGGCTTTTACGTGTGGGCCTTCGTTTGCTCGCAACTGTGGGGCTAAATACGGCGGGCCATGATCTCAAAAAAAAAACGGCTGGCCATCGCGATGATGAGGTTTAAGTTCACGCTCTTTTTTTTTTTCTGGAGAGAACACAAAATCATTCATTTTGTGCCACTATGTCCTTGCAATTAATCCAAGACAGTGCTCTGACGGAGAGAACAAGCTGGTTGCGTCAAGAGCAGAGTAGAAGTAGTTCATATCAAACTCTCCGTCTCTCCCTCCCACGCCAAAGCGACAACAGAAGTTGTACACCGCAGCACACACGTACGTCGCAAACAGTTCACTCAGCAGGTCACGGCTTTACCAAAGTCAGCAAGTCCGGCGAGGCACTCGTTATCAACACTTGCCGTCGTCCTCAATCCACCGCTGTCTTTCAAGTCGGCGTGTCGGCGACTCTGTTTGTTCCGGTAATCTAGAAGCCAGCATCTTGTCATCCAAGAAAAACACACTAGCTCGCCGGCTACAAAAGACAACAGCACCACCACCCGGAAAAGCCCATCGATCTCACCGAGACCTGCAGCTAAGACATCCATGGCGTCTCACACTGCCCCGACCCAGCAAGGCCCGGCCGGCGAGGACGGCGTCGACGACGAAGTGCTTCACGACCACGGCCTCGTCCGCGTGTACAAGAGCGGCCGCGTGGTGCGTCCCCTCGCGGCGCCGCCCGTCCCGGCCGGCGTTGACACCGCCACGGGCGTCGAGTCCAAGGACGTCCAGCTGGGGAACTACTCCGTCCGCCTCTACCTGCCCCCCGCGGCCGCAGCCGCCGCCGGCGGCAAGCTCCCTGTCATCTTCTACGTCCACGGCGGCGGCTTCGTGGCGGAGTCCGCCGCGTCCCCGGGCTGCCACCGCTTCCTCAACACGCTCACGGCCGCCTGCCCGGCGCTCGGCGTCTCCGTTGAGTACCGCCTGGCGCCGGAGCACCCTGTCCCGGCGGTGTACGACGATTCCCTCGCCGCGCTCAAGTGGACGCTCTCCGCCGCCGACCCCTGGGTCGCCACGCACGGGGACCTCGGCCGCGTGTTCCTTGCCGGGGACAGCGCCGGCGCCAACGCCGTCCACTACCTCGCCGTCCACCCCGACGTCGTCGCCGCGGCCGCGGCGCCGGCTCAGGAGCAGGGGCGGAGGCGGCCGCTGAAGGGCGCCTTGCTGATCCACCCCTGGTTCTGGGGCTCGGAGGCCGTGGGCGGCGAGCCGCGCCACCCGGAGGTGCGCGCCATGGGTGCGCGGCTCTGGCTCTTCGCGTGCCCCGACTCGACCGGGATGGACGACCCGCGGTTCAACCCGATTGCGCCCGGGGCGCCGGCGCTGGACACAATAGCGTGCGAGCGGGTGCTGGTGTGCGTGGCGGAGCACGACTTCCTCAGGTGGCGCGGCCGCGCGTACGCGGAGGCGGTGGCCGCGGCGCGGGGTGACGTGGAGCTGCTGGAGACGGAGGGCGAGGGACACGTGTTCTACGTCTTCAAGCCCGACTGCGACAAGGCCAAGGAGATGCTCGACAGGGTGGTCGCCTTCGTCAACGCACCGTGACCGCGCGCCATGGTTGGGTGTGTTGTTGGCTTGTCACTTGGTTAGTATGGTTGACGACGATAATAAAGGGACACTTTTTGTTTAGATGCCATGGTCTATTTGATGAGACGATTAGAGGAGCAAATTTGGCATTAAGTTTACTTATTTTATGTCACAAAAATCTCAAAAACAACACGGACAGGGGGGAGGGGGGGGGGGGGGGGGGGGGGGGGGGGGGGGGGGCGCATGGTCCCTACCATCCTGTCTGAGTGAGTGTGTGATGGGCCTCTCATTTAATCTCTTCACTCATCTTGGCCTCTCTTACACATGGCTCCACCAACCAATTCACTCTAACCGCTCGCTCGCGAGGCTTCCTACCTCTCCAATCTAGCAAAGTCTTCACACGTCTTGTCCTTCCTCTACGTCTAAGGAGCCTAGGTAACTAGGGTTCTGTGGCTCCAACAGCGATCAACAGCCGGCGGAGGTTCTCGGCCGATCTACTATCTCACGCTCAATCCCCTTCAACTCTGCACCAACTCGGGTAGATCAAGGGGCTGACTGGCTCAGCTTCCCGGCCTTGGTAGGGCGCAACGTTAGGCTTTCATGGCCTTGGTATGTTGTTATGAATGTAACGAAAATACAAATGTTACTTTAATGTTTGTAAATATTTTTTTGTTTAAAACCATTGGTGATCAAAGTTCAAAAGTTTAATCAAATTTTGATCGAAGCATCATATATTTAAGAACGAAGAGAATACAACAACAAAGATAAAAGCGCTTGATTGCTGGTTGTACTCGTCTGTTGATAATTTTATCCCACCGGTTACTGAGAGACTAGATGGTGGCATGATGGCGGTAGCGTGACAAGTGAGAAAAAGAGCTGATGGTTAACGATGAAAGGCATAAATATCCCTTGATAGCATACATCGTAAATTTCTCAATAACCAAAATCGTAAATTTCTCATTTCAAAAAAATCGTAAATTTCTCAAGTTCCAAAATTTATTTCAGCTCCCGTGGTCGGTCCTGTTCCTGTTCCTGTCCCTGTCGACCGGGCCTGATACCACCAGACGGGCCTTTTGACTCCTAGACCGATTAGCGCGTGGTACACACTCGAAGGAAGCTTTACAAGTCACGCGTCTGGTCCAATTCGTGGTCAACATTTCAAACACTGATCTTTCGGTCCCTGAATTCATGTACAAGCGAATGCGACGTAACGCCGCTATGAATGATCGTCGAGTCCAAACTGAATGAAGACTATAGCTGAAACTACAGAGACAACTCTAAGAAATATCTAACGGCCAATTAATTAAGCGAAGGACTGACGGGGCAAGTTCAGAATTCTAGCTAGCTATCAAATGTTCGCGTATGGCTCCTAGCTAGCTACGCCGGCGCGATGGCGGCGGCGGCGGACCCTGCATGGTCCGGGCGCACGTCGTGGCGGTGATCGCCCTCGTAGGTGACGATGAGCATGGCCGGCTCGCGCGGGTCGCGCTCCACGTGCTTCCGCGCCGGGCACCCGCGCACCGTGCTGCACTTGTAGTATCCCCTCGGGTACGGCGAGCCTTTGATGGGCTTCTGCCCGTACTTGCGCCACGAGTGGTCGTCCCGCGGGATGTCGGCGTTCCGGGAGCTGATCGCCGGCACGCGGATCACCGTCTTGTTCCGTGCCTTCCTGTCGTTTTTTTTTTTTGATACATTCAGAAGAAGGAATCAGTAAACGATCGAGCCAATTGTTGCGTACTGTCGGCGAGAGAGCAATCTATTTGATGGGAGTTTCACTAATTACCGTTTCTTGGAGCAGTGGCAGCGGCCGCCTTGTGGTTTGCCGTCACCAGCGTCGTCGTTCGCGGAAAGCGCGCGGCGTTCGAAACACCGCGGTTCGCCAGCAGAGTGGCCGCTCGCCGGCGGGAACTGGACCTGACGGGCGCGGCCGTCGGACACGCTCCCTTCGCCGGCGGTGACACTCGTCGGCGCCGTCGTAGTAGCCGTCGGGAGCGACGAGCTGGCCGAGGCTGACGTGCTGAACCCCTCGCACGACGACGGCTGATCCGATGGTGTAGCAGGATGCTGCTGCACGTCGACGGGCCCCCGGCGGAAGCGCGCGTGGCCGGTGCGGCGGTTGAGCATGGACGCCATCGCCGCTGCCCGGCCGAGCCTGGGCGCCGTCGTCACCTGGTGGTTCTCGACCGCCGCTGCGACCTCCCGGCCGTCGCCACGAACGCTGCTCACCAGACCGTCCGTGGTGATCATGGCGAGAAAAAAAAAAGAAGCAAGAATGAGTTCACCTGCTCGCGCACGAAAGATGAGGGAATGGAAACGTGAACGAAGGGGAGCAGGGAGGTTTATAGCAGCTCGGGTCCGGACGTCCGGTTGGTCAAGGCAGCGGACTGGTTCGAGTCAAGCGGTGAGCGAGACGCGTCTGCGCAAGGATGGATCGGACGGTGCAGATCCAGCTCTGTGCGGGGCGTGCGACCCGTCGACGGCGAGGATCGGGCGGCCGGTGGCGCGCCCCGGCCGAACCCGAGGGCTTCTTTCGGTTGCGGGGCGTGGAAGTGAGGTTTGACCGTGGAAGAGCACCGCGGGACAGCCATTCCAGCCAATGACCGAAGGACGCGTGGATACAGTACGGCGAAGCACTGTTAGAGTTTGACGGGAGGCGCCGTGCCAACATCGGTGACGATAAGAGCAAGCCCATCGCATGGGCTTATAGCCGATTTGCGTCAGGAATCTCCTGCGTGGATGAAAGAGAAAAGGCACCTGACACAATCCTTGTTGCGGCAACGAGCGACGGTAGCATCACGCACTCGTGGGGCCACCACCTCCCCAGCGGCTTCTGTCACCTGTACGAGATGAGACCCACGCGGAAGCGTTCAACCGGCGCGGCGTTGGCCGGCCTGGGCGCGTGCGTGGGCGCGAAATCGGTAACGCGCCCACCACGTTGGCCTTGCTCTAAGTGAATTTTGAGCTGTCAGGTGGGCCTAGGAGCAGGACCACTCGACAGGACCATCCAAGACGATGATGAACTGGAGACGCGAAGAGAATTCGCGTTCGGCTTCGCTAATTATTGGTTCGAGAGCTTTGTCAAAAAAAATTATTGGCTTGTACAGTGATAACAATTTTGCTAGGCTGGTCTCGATCTATCCATTTTCTGAAAAGAAAGGACAACGGATTTTTCTTCTTTTTCCTCGTGTCCTGTTGATGCTCTTCGGCTGACGTTCTTCCGGGCTATACTAGCGATGCTCATGGTTACTTGACTCTTTTCCTCGATTTGCTGCTGATGTGATTAGATGCGCTGTGCTTTCGTTTTACTATTTTCTGTTTTATCTCAAGATGCTGCTTCTTGTTTTCACGTCAAAATATCATTAAGTTGCATTATATCGTTTATATTCCTGTTTTAACTGACATCAGTTGCTGTGTCACTTGTAGGACACAACTTCAGCGGCAGCACACCTAGCTGGCTAGCTCAGTAAACGCACCAAGGCACGGCTGCTCGCTCGGGCTCAGCTCCCTGCGGGTTGTGGGCCTTGTGGCTCCCGGCCCGGCCCGGTAGGTTTCGATGGGCCTTTTCTTCTTAATGAAAATTTAAGACGACATCGGACCTTGAACTCATTTTTTTAAGGACACAACTTCAACATGAAAATGTGAATAGTGGACACCCAATTGATCGATGCCAGTCTTGCTTGTTGAGCGTTATCAATGTGAGTTGTTGCCAAAAAAAAAGAAGAAGAAAAAAAGGGTCACCCTTACTGCACAACAAAGCTCGAATGCAAACAAATTCGACACCATCTATTTTCCAGCATTTATAAATGTCAACCATCTGGTTAAATTACAAAATGAAATTTTAAATATGGCATGCGACTAACACATGAACTGACTACTGAGAAAGAAATGCACCACTCATGATTCCCCGTGTAACTAGGAACATTTATTTATTTGTACAAAGGACAACAATGAATCATAGCATATCGCCTCTGCCAAGAGCAATACGAATCCAGCAAGCTGTTCTCGACTAACATCTAAATGTAACAACTATAATAGAACAAGCTGAAATACATAGTTTCATTTGACTGAACAACCTAAATATTCTGAAGGATAGCAGTTTACTTCTTTCTCTAGAAATCCGCCCTACAGAAATGAGGGAAGCAGAATTAGAGGTGTAAAAATGAATGGTTAGCGGTTAAAACCTACAAAGTGATAGTTCCTTAACAAAACGAAAAGGCAGGCAAAGAAGAGACACAAAATAAAAAGAGTTGTCTATACCTTTATGAATGTTAAACACAGAAGCATAGGATCAGAATCACTAATATGACAATACTTATAAACATGTCTTATAAGCATACTTTTGGATAAAACAATAAAATCACAACAGTATGGACACAACAAAGAAGCAACTATTTGACAAGTAAAAAAAAGGAACGGGTCCTTTTTTATTAAAAAAAGGGAAAATAAGCAATGCAGTCATTTCCATATGAAACATTCGAGATTGCAATATTAAGACAGCCAGAGTACTCAGACAACTAAAACAGAGAAACCTTCTATGTCAATCATGAAATATATGGGAGATGAGAGGAGAATTTCCACTACATACTGTACTTAGGCACAGATGATTGATGGGAAAGACTTTGTTAACTCTAATAGTCTAACTCTAACGCATACAGAAAGTGGTTTGGCTCTTAAAGAATTTGAACAACAACAATATGTCGATGCACATTAAGAATTTGAACCACAAGAAATATTAATTGCATATAAGACCATTATGCTATTTACTCTAGGCGCGTCACCATTCATAAGAATCAAAATAATTCAGCCACATGTGCTAACAACAAACGATAATGCCAGTTCACAGATTATTATGTCTTTATTTATTGTACAACAATTGAAGAAAGATTTGAGTTTCACCCAAAACATTTTATATAGCCCCAACAGAAACTGATGTAGCAATAGTTTTGATAAGAAATGCAGGCAACATGTTGGCTTACGAGATATAATTACAGCACTAGCTTGATGATTTTTTGTCTTTATTGCACTTCTTTATTCAAAAATTGTTGGCTTACGAAATGACCAAATCTCAAGACCATAACAGAGAATTCTTTTTTCTAGGATGCTGAAATACTTAAGAATGTAGGCATCAAAGTGGAGTAACATTGTTCACTTGGCTGGCTTTCATTCACTTAGAGGGCACATTCTTGAAAATGAATGTCCCTTGTCATGTCCTAGTTAACATGTTAGCAATAGGTGATCCCAGTTCTTTTTTTCAAATATCTCAGCTGCATGCAAATATGCGATGCCAACTTTAAGGCTCACACCCTGTCCACATATGCAGCAGAGACTGGGCTCGTAGCCTATGAAAGGTGCTGATCATGGATGATTGTCGCTTATATTGACTACTCAGTTAAACAATTTCCAACTGAAAAATAGAGTTCCACAATATGTTGTTTCATACAAATATTTCTAGAGAATGCTTCTATCTTGACCAGCTTGAAGATAAATAGAGAGTAAAGAATAATGGACAGTCCAAACATTTCTTAAGACTGTAGGCAGGTTATCCATTTCCAGCGCCACCCATTGGTAGTTACCGGTCGGAATTTTAACAGGTTAATCATAACAGACAGTGCAATCAAACATGCCATAATCAATAGCTGCAGGTGAAATGAAATCCCACCACCATAGATAGATTTCACAACTTACATTCCTCAACGGCCATTAATTAGCTTGATATGTAAAAAAGATACTATGTTCTACCCATCTGTTTCAAATGCCGCTGAAACCTAATTATCTTAGCACAGAAAAATGTCATTGAACCAGAAGCAGCAGTTCTACCTTTATTCCCCTAATCGTTTTTTTCAATCAATGCATAATCAAATGTAGAAATTAATTTAAAAGCATCATTGCCACAATGCCACCTCACTTGTGATCTACCAGCCTGATTCCTAGACACCACTTCTCTTCGCCAATCGCCATGTTATTAACCCACACACACACAGAGAGAGAAAAAAAAAAGAGAGGAACGAATGGACCCTGCTCATTGTTTCAGGATGTGCTTAAAATTACTTGATGCTTAAACAATCATAGAGCCCTAAGCAAGCAAATCACTGGTATGATCACACCTTCAACCAGCACAACTGCAGGGCACGTCAGAGAGGGAAGCAGGCAAAGGGAAAGAAAGAAAGATCAGGGGCAGTGAATTTCAGGAATGAATCTCACTGACCAAAAGAAGCAAGATCGCGTGGATCGGTGACATCACTGAGTCTTCCTCCGGGGCGGCGGCTTGTCGGAGGCCAGCTTGTACATCCAGTACACCTGCAGGGGAGGGAGAAGCGGTGAGGAGTCGGGATCAGATCGGAATCGAGCGATGAAACGGGAGGGGAGGGGAAAATGGGGGCGCACGAGGGCTAAGACGTGAACAGCGAGGAGGAGGACGACAAAGAGCGGGACGGTGTCCAGGATGCTGGAACCGGTGCTCGGCGCCGGCTGCTGCTGCGCCATCGTCGGCTGGTGGCGGGGCCAACGATGCGGTGAGGTGGGTCTCTGCTTTCTTCTTCGACGCGAAGCAAAAACCCTTTGCAGATCGAGTCGCTGCGGCAAAAACAAGCGATACACGACTAATACGATTAAATATAATTTTATCGGAAGTATCATCACCAAAGTGGCTGTAGTTTAGTGGTGAGAATTCCACGTTGTGGCCGTGGAGACCTGGGCTCGAATCCCAGCAGCCACAATTTCTATTGCTTTTTCAATGGTGTTTTTTCTTTCCTTCTTTGGTCTCTTAAATTCTTTTATAATTTTATTTTTGTTGTAATAAGGATTTGATCCCACACTACTTGACATTGATAGTGCACAACCACTTCAAGAAATGAAGCAATTTCTCGGTTCTCTCCTATCTTATTTTATAATTTGTCAAGTTTTCGAAACACCATCCATAGTATACCTTTGAAGTATTTCAGTTTATCAAATGGGAACATTTATAATAAAAGACTTATTCATGAAAAAATTCCAAAGTTTACTTTTCGATATATGCTCAAGTTTTTTTTTTTTTGAGGGCAGATATATGCTCAAGTTAACAGGTCGTCGTTCATATTATTACTGTATGTTCCTTAGACATGTGTTGATTTCAAAAAAAAAAGGAAAAAAGGGATATGACTGTTGTGTTCCATTGGCATCCAATCCGTTCTTTCTTCTACACAAGTTCACCAAAGTGGATCAGCAGAGGCCCCTGCTGGTGAACGGTAACCTCTGCCGGAGTGCGGCCGCCGACCAATGCCGCCCTTGGCCACCGTGCTCGCCTCCTCCTCCATCCGCTCCCCATCTAGCGGCGCAGTTGCCGCAAGAACCACCCGCTCCATTGCCGTCCCTCGCTGCCACCGTGACCGCATCAAGAAGCCCATCCCCCAGCCCACCGCGCCGCCGTCCTTGCACCCGGAGAGCTCCCGAGGGACGCGCCTGGTCCCATGCCTCCACGTGCTTGTCGCCACTGTGCTCGCGCTGGCGTTGTCTGCCCCGCTGCTCCCTCCGGCCGCACTCGCCTCCTCCTCCGTGGGCAGACGTTCGCTGTCCGACGCCGCAGCATACCCCTGCGAAGATGTCCAGCGCTACTACGCTGGCCTGGAGGGCCTGGCCGGGGACGAGCTGAGGACGAAGCTCGCCGCTGTCGTCTCGCCTCACGCCGCCCTGCGTTACGAAGATGTCAGTTTGCATTTCGCCTTGCTATCAATCGATTTCCGTGCTCCTTGATTTGGTGCAAAGTTTTGTCCCAATTAATAGAGTTAAATGCACCGTAGGTACATGAACTTTTCCAGGTGTGTCATCTAGGTCCACGAACTTTCAAGTGGTTCACCGCAGGTCCACGAACTTTTTAAGTGGTTCACCGTAGGTCCACAAACTTTCAGTCTGGGTCCTTAAACTTTTTAAGTGGTTCACCGTAGGTCCTGACGCCGCACCGTTGCCGCATCCCCACGGCCTCCGATCCGATTAGCCGCCGCCCCTCTCCGGCCTCCCACCGCCGCGCCCCCAGCCTGCCTCCGCCCCCAAATCCCCAACGCTGCGCGTGTGCTTCGCCTGGCTAGAGCGTGACAGGAGGGCGGCGGCGCGGCGCGAGGAGGAAGGGCGGCGGCGCGCGGCCTGCGAGGGAGCCGTGCTAGGGGAAGGTGCTGCGGAAATAGGGGAGGCTCAGAAACGCACACCGCACGGCTGGGGTCGTCGTCTCCGGCGACAGGACGGCGGGCCGGCGTGGGTACGGACGACGGAAGGCGGCATGAAGGCCGGCGGTCCCGGCTGAGCTCCGGGAGGAAGAGAGAGAGAGTTTATGGACCTGCAGTGCACCACTTAAAAAGTTCGTGGACCTGCGGTGAACCAATTAAAAAGTTTAAGGACAAGATCTGCACAAAAAAAGTTCGTGGACCTGCGGTGAACCACTTAAAAAGTTCGTGGACCTGCAGTGAACCACTTAAAAGTTCGTGGACCTAGATGACACACCTGGAAAAGTTCATGTACCTACAGTGCATTTAACTCTAATTAAAAATAGATGGCAAAGGAATGACCGTCCCCATGATTTGTAGGTTTGGGATGCGCTCAAAATTCTTGACGCAGCTGATGCAGAACACCCGGAGGCATCCTCTGAAGTGTATGATGTTCCGTAAACAACAACTTATGGGTACTAATGCTTGTTTATGCAACATAGTATGTTCATTTTAGGCTGTCAATTTTTTCTCCCTGATAGGATCGAGATATACGCGCAGAGAGCTGTGCCGAAGCTCTTAGCAGGCAAACCTGATGGATGGAATAGTGAGTTACATTTTTATTTGAAATTTCCTTCAGTCACATGTCAAGACAGGATGCATGTCGCTTTTTCTTGGGTTTTTTTTTCACAGAAAATTTGAGCTTTTCATTGTGCAGGAGAACACCTGTGGCCTCGATCGTATGGCTTAACTTCTGGTCCATCACTGACTGATCTTCACAATTTACGTCCGGCAGATGTCAATGGTCAGTTAGTTTTTGATACATGATCCGTGTACTTCACCATGGTCTTGTGTTTAATACAATTATGAATGGGATGGTACACTTTTTTTCTCATCTTAAACATTGTCCAGTTTTCATAGTTGATGATAATTATTCAACACATGTTTTCATGTTTGAGACGTTTGCATGTTTACCTTGTTTTGCGTCGAAACTGTTGCAAACAAAAGAATTGTATTTACCATGGGTGGAGTCATGCAGTATAGATTTTTTTTTTCTACCCTATTTAAAGAGCATATCATGTTTCAGTAAACTCTTCTAGGGGAAACAAATATTATGGAGAATGCACTGCCACATCACTAAGATGTGTGAGGCCAGCAAATCATGAAGCGGCACCTGACACTGAGACAGACAATGAAAAATGGGCACCTCCATTTCAGGTTCAGGAACAATATATTTGGAATCAATGATACTATAATTGTTGATTTATTCAGAAAACTCATTACATATGTGTTGCTTTTTTTAATCACAAAAAATCTCCTTCCTTGAACAGCATGCTGATATTTCAATTGTAAACAAAATACTCTGTTACATGGACTGGGAATTGTATCTTTTTTTAATCCCAAAGAGGGACATAAGTTCAGTTAGAACATGTTGTAACTCGAAATGTAAAGTATCATTTGGAATGTGTAATGCACAATAACACCAGTGATGGTGGCTTCGCATGATAAGAACAGTTATTGTTTATAGGTTTCATTGTGGGGCAACAATATTTTTCCTTTTGCTATCTATAGGTGCGTGGAGATGTTGCTAGGTCCCTGATGTACATGGCTGTAAGCTATGGATCTGGCCAGAAGGATGGAACTCCCCATTTGGAGCTTTCTGATTCACCAAGTATTCGTAAGTACTTTCTCAAAAATACAAGTACTCACGATGTTTAACTTTTTATCTTTATAATCGAGATAAATTCTAGAACTTGGCATATACCACTTGTAAAATGTAATCCTTCCTTATATCAAACTAACAGCACTGCACTAAGGACGCTAATAATAGTCTAAGTCACTTACATGATACCTCAATTATATTTTATTTGATAACATGCATTATTTGTACTTTTAGTAATATCAAATTTCTGCCTCTTGATCAAGAAAGAAGAAACATGGGCCTCCTATCAGCTCTTCTAAGGTGGAATGAACTAGATCCACCATCAAGATCAGAGCAGCTCAGAAATGACAGAGTTTGCAGCCTTTATCAGCATAATCGAAATCCTTTTATCGATCATCCAGAATATGCAAATCTTATATGGGGGAACCCTCCTATCAAAAGTTCAAATTTCATGGAAAGATCTCGGATGGCTTGGATCAATGAATTCCACTACGAAAATAAAGACAAAGATAATAATGAGGTACAACATCTACTAAATGAAATCACCATATTTTTCTTGTTCATTTTCTTTGGTTTGCTGTGTTACTTAGTAGTTGACCTGCGTGCATTTTTACGAACTTGCTCACCTGCATGTATGCAGCACAGTATGTTGTAATTCAACTAACTCGTAGTGTCAGAAAAATACAATCTCACACAAATATGATGATGCATTCAACTATTGAGATTGTTTTCTGACACTTAGTAGCATGTTCATGAATAGAGGTAAAAAGGGATGGCCCTAAGGGTACCCTCCAACCCTCTTTAGTTCAAGAAAATGAATTAAGTTTCCAAAAGGAGCCAATTTTTTTTTTTAAAAAAACTAATTCATGCTTTTGAATTAAAGAGGTTGAAGCCAACCTTGTCGTCAAATCCCCAGTGAATTGTGCAAACTCTGATATGAACCAGATCTGGGAAATCTTTGGTGGGACTAGTTTGGTACTTCTTCGCAACATGCCAATTTTGTTAAATATTATTATGAAATGTTTATCTGCATAACTACTACTCTCGAGCCATTCTTGTAGTGTGATTTCTGATGTTTATCTCTCTCATCGTTCGTTATTTCTCACGTGCAATTTGGTTTCTAATCTTAAATGCTATATACTCAACGTTTTTAAGTGGCTCAGTGCAGCCTACTTGACTTTTTCTATTGTCTCCCTCGCAATCTAAACTTCCATGTCTTTTCTTTTTCTGTAGTTTGTTGAGTTAGTAATACATGCATCTTTAGATGCAAAGGATCTCATGCTCGTACTGTATAATGGAACAAATGGATGTATGTATCGCTCCCTTAACCTAGCAGACAGGGAAGCTATCACTGTCACAGAAGGCGGATCTGGTTATCTGTTATACACAGTGTTTATCCCTCTCCAAAATGGACCAGCCGATGGCATAGCTCTTGTCTACTGTAGGGACACAAGCAAAGCTGAAGTCTTGGAATTTTTGTCCTACACAAGCAAAGCTGAAGTCTTGGAATTTTTGTCCTATGAAGGGAGCTTGAGAGCACGGGATGGACCTGCCAAGGGTATAGTCTCCACGGATATCATGCTCAAGGAGACTGATCAGTCATCTGATCAAGATTCTCTGGGACTTACTGGGCTCAAAGTAGGCGAGTTTGTATGGAGAAAGATGGCAAAGAACGGAACACCTGGGAAGCTGAATGCTGGACAAATGTTTTAGTTCGATTTGTCCATGTGCACCTGAAAACCTGAAATCAAACGAGGCTCCAGGAAACTTATACAACTGAAGGTTATGAAAGTTTGCTGGCCTCGAGCAAAGATCATGCTATTGTGGAAGTTGACAGTGTTCCCTCTTTTGACAGTTTTGGAAACAGGAAGTCTAGGCATACATTGAGACTAACTTCATTGTACAAGCTGATAGGATGTAACTGTTGCTCCACTGTGGTAACAAGCTGACAGTATTTTGAACTCCAGTTGATTTGCGAATATGCCAAAAGGCCAAGTATTTTTCGTTATAGATGGGTCGATGTGGCACAAAGGAGTAGGAACGATCTGAATCAACAGTAGAGAAGAGTTACAGTTAGTTTACATCAAACTTTTGGCATCTTCTTCCAGTACCTATTGATGAAGGATTTGGAAGTGCAAGAATTTGTTGATTGCTCTGTAGACAGACATTCTTTGTTGTATGTGAACACTTTGTCTTGGTTTCATCCATGACATAATATGTTTGATAAAGTGTGCGATTTCCCCATATGCTAAACTTGATAGTATATTGGCACCCGTGCAGTTTCTAGATATCATTCCCAGGTCAATTTGTGTTTTTTCATCCAGAGTGTAGAGATAAATTCATGATGGGTTGCCTTGAACATTGCAGTCCATTCAGTTCGATGTAGAGAAAAAAAAATGGTACTTGAATGGTGGGTTGCCATGAACATTACAGTTCATTCAGTTCGATGTAGAAAGAACTGCTACATGTCATATCTAACATAGACAGCAAATTTGCTAAACTGTGAGAGCCGAAACAAGTTGCATTGTGTGCCAGGCGATACAAAATACGGGCCCACGTAAACACACAACATGTACCACGTTGCTATGAGGGCTTGACAATGAATTGACTGTAAGCGAATGGCTACTATGCTCCTATCCAATTCTCCATTGTAGCACATCCGTCAAACACAGGAGGAGGAGGAAATGGAAAAGGCGATAGTTCTCCCATGCGGCTCGGACCTCGACAACTGAATCAATGATATGGCATCAAATAAGAGCATCTCTAATAGTTATGTAAAAAATTCCTCCTTAAATACAGATTTAGGGAGTTTTCAAAGGTCTATTGGTAGTAAAAAAATATTGCCTGCTCCAACAGTTCCCAATTTCCAGTTTCCAAAATATTTCAAACATCACCATTTTTCCCTATGGTCCGTACCATTGTTTTAATAATTTTCATTTGGACTGCCATGAATTATTTCTTTCCTTTTGGAACGAAGGTAGCGTTCGTTGCACCCCTCTCTAAAGTTTAGACCTGTCACATCAAAGAGAATCTTACCATTTAAGAATATTTTTATCCATTTAATGACAAAACCTATGTCACGATCCCCCCTCTAAATCACGAGACGAATCTAATAAGCCTAATTAATCTATATTTTGCTACAGTGATACTACAGTAACTATCTTCTAATCACACCTTAATTACCCTCATTAGATTCGTCTCGCGAATTCGAGCGGAGTCCTGAAATTAGTTTTGTAATTAAACTTTATTTATAATTACAATATTCGTTACAAAAACCCTCTAAAGTTTAGACCCCATGCAACGAACACACACGAAGGTTGTTTTTTTCTTTTTGACAGCAGCAGTTTCTTTCCGTGAGCCCATACCATGTCACTTCGGGAACGCCAGAAAAGAAAAAGGAAAAACGAAACGCAGCGGCGTTTGTGCTCCCCGCCTCTGTCCGCCATGGATGAGCTCCGGGAGCTCGATCCAGGGAGGGAAACAAGGGGAGAGGGCGGCCAAGGAGTGGGAAAATCGGATCCTTGGGCTATGGCGCATCCATTTGAGAGAGAAACTTGGGTAATGGCTATGGGGAACAACAGGACACTACGACGGGGACCAATGGTCATGGCAGGTGGAGCTCGCCTTCTGCAAGCACCGGAGAGAGGGGGGTGGAGGGCGCTGATGCTCAAGACGACTAGCCGCTGCTTCCCTCACCGCCCGGCGAGATGGACTGCTGCAACAGCGTCAGCGAACCCAGCTCCTCGGCGGCGGCGGCGGCGGCGGTGGCAAAAATGAATCTCAACCTCGCCGGGCATGGGCGGGCGGCGATGAATGCGAGCTGGACCTGCGAGATGGCGCCAAAGCAGAATCGCGTGAGCCATATCGTTGCCAGAATCGCGGGAACGGCCCGGTAGGGAGTGCGTAAACCATAGCCAGATGTGGGGAGCAGATAGGGGAAAATGGGTCCAACGCATATTTGGACACCACGTTTACAGAATGGTTGGAGATAGGATTTGGATGATGACACCCTTAATTAGAGTTTAGGGAGTGTGTATATATAACTGTTGGAGTTGCTCTAAGAAATTCGAAACCCCTTTCTTTTGCTCTATCCGATCTTCTTCCTCCTCGGACTAAATTCGAAACTGTGTTCTACCACTACTTCTACTTCTTCTGCGGATTTAAGCCAATTACCTACATTACATGTATATACGTTAACAAAGTTTTCAGATAAAGCGATGCATGTAAACGTGCCTGACGTTAATAGGCCACAAAACAGAGAACTCTAGGGCTGGATCCGTAGTTCCCCAGCCCTCAGAAATAGCCAGAAATGGAGGGGCCTAACCTCCTTGGTCACTATTTCTGGAACACCCGTCGGATCCAACAGGCGGCAGCATAAGGGCCAAGCAACCAGAATTATTCCTGTGACTATTTCAACACATCAACCATCCGGAGTCCTCAGGCGCAGGCCATAAAAAGTGGGCACATCCATGCAAATTTTCTGCTCTCTTCTCCATTGTTGACCATGAATTGCAGACATTGATCGGCCTTCGGGACTCTTGGGAGGACCTCCAAGATCAGCAGTTATCTTGGGGAAAAGCTCCGAGATCAGCCCAGGAGGTAAGGCTTCTCGATCTATGCGGTTATGAAACGTTCTGTCATGGTTGTTGCATCTGAACGCCTAGATGAAATGGCGCTGTTCAAAAGCATATATTCAAATTTTTAATTAGAAAAATATGTGCGCGGCACGTTCTCGAAAAAAAGAAGCAAATATTCAGTGAAAACAGACCGTCCAGAAAACATGTTTAGATGCGTTGAAAATTTCTGAAAAAAACTCATGCATGTAGAAGAGGTGGCCACAAATAAGGACGGAGAATTTCTAGGGAAACTGGGCTTTATGAAACTGACAAAAGATGAGAAAAGACTGAAGAAAATTGTGTATGTGCTAAAGCTTATGTTTTCGTTTGATCCTTGTCACATTCGTATATAACAGATGAAGTCGAGATTGTCCTCAGAATTTTGCAGGCTTTGTATGACCGCTACTCTTACATGTATTCTTTTTCATATAGATATTTTAGAAACTATATAGTACATTTTCAGATGATGGCGTGAAAATAATTGAGATTCGTGATAAGAGACATATAAAGATAGTGTCAACATCTTCATTGATCTGTGCATCCTTGTTCTTATTTGCAGAAGGCCACATTACACTCCATGGCAACATCAAGAAGGGAGCCGCACCCAAGCGCCAGGACCAATAACCGGACCGTCCGGAACATGTCCCCGGCGCTCAAACCCAGCGAATCCGACCAGGCGCTACTCCGGCGCGCGCGGTCCGTCCCGAACTCTCCCGACCGCAGATCGTCCGCGTCCCCCGCTTCAGCAGGCTCAGCCAACGCCAGCCGGCCCTCGTCGTCGTTCAACCCACGCACCGCCTCGTCCCGGTCCACGTCGGGCTCCTCCTCGTCGTCGACCGCTCACGGGAAGTCGACGCTGCTGCACTCTGTCTCCGCCATGGTCGGAGCCAATCAAGCGGGCAGCGTAATGATGAGGCGACGAGCGGATACTAAGTCTGGTGGCGCCACGTCCGTGTGGCCTCACGCCCTTACATCACCCAGTCCATCGCCCAAGGATCCGGCGAGCAGGGCCGCGGCGAAATCATCACCGTCACCATCGTCGTCCAGTGCTCTGAAGAGCAAGCTCTCTACAAGGCCCAGCGTCGAGAAGGCGGCGGCCGCGGCGGCGTCACCGAAGCCGAGAACAACTCAGAAAGCAACCGGCGCGGCCGGAAAGACCCAAGCTGCATCATCGTCGTCGGCGGCGCGCGGTCCCGTTGCAACGGCGAAGAGAAGGACGGGGTCGGAAACCTCTGCCCCGTCCATTCAGAGGACGACGAGCGGCCGGCCGCGTGCGAACGAAAGCCGAGGAGAAGGAAGTGGACCTGCTGATGGAGGAGTTCGACGAGATCGAGAGCATTAGCGATCCTTCCATCGAAGAGCACCTGCAGGAGCGGCTCCCCGACCCTGTCGACTTCGCCGCGACTTACGCGGCATCTGAACACGCTCCGAGAGAGCCGTCCTCTCATCAAGAGGAAGACAATAATGGTCAGGAAGAGCACGTGTTTTCAGAAGAGAAACGTGACGACCTGAATGGAGGATGCGATGATGCTGATGACGGTGAAGTAGTTGCCGCGAAGGAACCTGCTGCTGAAGCAGAGTTGAACGAAGATGCCGGTGAAGCCGGGTTGAAGGAATCGGCCGACGAAACCGAGGTACTAAACGAAACTGTTGATGAAATAGAGATGGATGGAGCTGTTGATGAGGCCAAGTTGAACGAGGATCCTGAGTTAGCAGTAAAGGAAGAAGCTAAAGCTAACGAGGAGAGGATAATTCAACCGGCGGAAAAGACCCCAGAGGCGATGCAGACATGGAGGAAAGATGATGAGAGGAGCAACGAAGTGACGGAGGAGGGCAGGAGCAAGACGACTACCTTGCAGGAGAGGAGGAACAAGGTAATGGCCTTGGTGGGGAGGTTTGAGACGGCCATGTCTGGCCGAGAGTGAGAAAATGGAGATGAGGCCCAAACAGAGCACCAGCAACAAACATCTTTCATACTGTTTTTTGCAAATTAACAAAAAAAATTGCTCTGATTCCTGAAAACTGTACTCCAATATGAATAGTGGATTCAACAAGATTCATGTTTCTTAAAGGTTCAGTAGTAATTTCTAGATGACCGACAACAACGCTAACAATAAAAACTAACTGAACCCGGTGGTGGCAACTTTCATCGATACAGCGAACGCATGATAGAGTGTTTTCTCTAAAGAAAACCAAAGAAAAGTGAAAATATTCCTTGAGGAGACAGGATATATAACCAAAAGAAATGTTGGTGGCGACATGATGCCATCGGGTTTGGATGGGACAAATGTAGCTGACAGCTGTGGTTTTTGCGACACAAAGGCACAAAAGTTGTATTTCGGTGTTGATCGATATGATT
The DNA here is from genome assembly GCA_012490785.1 of Eragrostis nindensis. Classification (NCBI taxonomy): domain Eukaryota; kingdom Viridiplantae; phylum Streptophyta; class Magnoliopsida; order Poales; family Poaceae; genus Eragrostis; species Eragrostis nindensis. The sequence continues at coordinate 33,576 of JAAXCT010002322.1, forward strand.
ATAAGTTTGCATCTACTCTCTCCGTCCCAGTTTACTTGGCATCCTAGCTCATCCAATTTTCTCAAAATAATTGTCATTCTCACTTCTCGATGCACCTTTATCTATTCCCAATACACCTCTATCTCTATCTCTCCTTCTCGTTTTCTTGCGCACCTACCTTTACCAACTTTTCTTAATCTTCGTGCCGAGAGCTAAAACGACAATTAGAGCGTCCCCAATGGCTACTTCTTAGTTAACTCTTAGAATTTTTTATTGAAGAAAAAGAAGAGAGAGAAGGCTGCTAACTCTTCTTGAAGAGGCAATCTCTAACATTTATTGAGGCACTGACATGCGGGTCAGTCATTAATTTAGAGTTGATATGAACTCTTATGGTAACTCTTAGATGACGTGAAGAGTCAATACTGTCTCTACCTCTGGGGACGCTCTTATTTTGAGACGGAGGGAGTAGTAAACATGTAGAAAACAGATAAATTTACAGTCAAAGTACAACGTAGAAGATTGTGCCAAGTTTGACCAGTGACTTATAAAATTGGAGGGAGCAGTAAGTTATCGCTTGCATGGTCCCAGCAAAATTTATTTTAATCACGCTCTTGTAATTTCTTATTTGTTCATGTTTTCTTATTCATATTTACTTTGTATCAAGTGCTTGAAAATTTGTTCACGTTCAAGCACTGTGTGACGCGTCCGATCTGTTCTGAAGTTCGTGCGTGTGATCAATCACAAGTTCAGAACACCGCACTGCCTCCTTTGTTATCGGACTGCCTCCTTTGTTATCGGGCTCGCAATCCTTGCCCGATGAACCCGTTTGTCCATTTGTTTTTCCCCTTTCCCAAATCTCATTTCGCATCGTCCCCAGAGAGAGAGGGAGCTGGCAAGGTTTGCGCGGCGGCGATTTCTCGTCGGCGAGGTCGTGCGGCGGCGGCGGCGTCGCGGGTGGCTAGACGGCCTTACAAGGCGAGCGAGGGCAACGACGGCGTGATGACGAGCCTGGCGCTGGAGTGCATACGCGTGCACAGACGACGCGGCTGATGGAGGCCGCGGAGGTTTGCGGCGCCGTCGTGGACGGAGGCGGCGACGGCGAGGACGAGCATGTGTGCCGGTACGCACACGCTGTGTGGAGCTCTTGTTCCAGGTGGTGGACGACGTGCTGGACGAAATGTCTATCGCCGTTTTGGGGAGGGCGTCGATTTTGTTGTCGCCATGGTCGATTCATTCATCTGCGGCTACCCGGCGGCGATTTCGGCGGTGCGTAGTGTTGTTGTTTGTTCGCTGATTGTGTTTGTTTTTCTCATTCTCGTGCTTGGTCTGGATCCGAGCTCCTTGTTGCTTCCTCTGGTTCTAAGCTACTGTGCTTGGTTTAAAGTAGCTAGGGTTAGGGTTATGTCAGATTGCAATTGTTGAATCGAAATGCCATCAGCCTGAAATCGGTAGTCTGTTTGATTGAGTTTACATGTTGTTGCCTTGAAATTTTAATTAAACGTTCATATGGCTGTGAACTCTGAATAATACTACTACCATTTGTGTCAGTGTTCAGATTTTGTTTTTCCTAATGGGAATTCTTCATGCATATGGGCATATGTTGATAAACTAATGACTAAGGCTTTGTAGGTGATTCCTACGCAGTACTGGAAGCAAGGATTTTCAGAATCGAAGCTGGTTCTTTGCAGCGCTCTGTTTATTTACTAAACAAGTGCATGCTTCTCTGAACCTACAAGCTACTGACTTAACTTTCTAGTGGTGTTTTGATGCTAGCTTCTCATGTGATTATCAACTGATGCTTAGGTAACTGGAAAGAACATGGTTTGCTGCTATATGCATGAACTGAATTTACAAGGATCTTTACCTAGTACTAGATGCGGCTGTTCTTGTGCTTAATTCCTATGGAGGTGTGCAGGTATGGAGTGTTCTTCTTTTTCTTGGTCTGTGCGTGTGTGGGTGTGTTTATTGGAAGTGCCTGTGAGGCTGCTAGAGAAAGGAGAACCTGGCAGTATTATCCATTCATTTCATAGCTTTTGTTTAGTGTTCTCCTAATAACAAATCAGGGCTTCGTTAGCTGGAGCTCTGCTGGCTGTCCCATGCAAAAACTGTTGCTGGCACTACGTAACTGGTTTAGCTGCAAAAGTTGACTGTTCTGAAAATATGAACCGATCTACGACATGGCTTTGGCCTTGTTGTAAATTATGAGAACTATAGGGCTATTTATGTAAAGCTAAATTCCTATTTATATTTCAGTTAACTGAATGTCCTGAATAAATATATGCACATATTGCAATCTTGGCCTTACGTTTTTATACGCCTAATATTTTGTGATAATTCTTTTAATTAACTTCTCATTCCCTTAATGCTTGTACTGATATGGAAATTAGATCTGCAAATTGATGTCACCTAACCTGCTGTATGGTTATCACACCACCAACTGTATTTATGCTAATTCTGAACCCTTCGTGAGCAAACCTCACTGTAGATTTTCGAAAAATGATATTGGTGCTAACACATCCAGTTTCGTGTTGATAATATGGTTATCACATATATGCTTTTTTTATGGTATTTAAGTAGTCTCTGTTCGTCACTATGCACATAGCTCTCCTTGTTCATGTTCTGTAACTATTGTCAGCTTTTGTTTTTTTCCATGACTTTGTTTGTGGGGGTGCAGAATAATTTGCTATCTTAGTCTTTGTTTGCTTGAATTTGAACCCTTGGTAGTCAGATTGTGGTTTAGCATTTGTAGTTTAGAAGAGTAGAATTGAATAAACAACTACATGTACTCTATTTGATATGAATCTTTTCGTTATTATATCAGAGTACACATGTGTTCTACAAAAGCTTTTAACTTGATGTAATTACAGTTATACAATGTAGAATTGCATAAACTGTTTGTGCAATTTGACTGATATGAAAGTGCAACTTATAGAATCAGGATTTAGAATGTTTAGGTATAAAATTGTTTGTGCAATTTGGCATTACAAGTGTATACTTCAATTTATCACTCAGAGGTTACCATCATTTTGAACTTATCATTAATGTTAATGCTGAAAAACACTTTATCAAACCAGGAAATTACACATTTTGCTTCTGCAGTTTTCATAATATGATTCTGTAATTCTATTGTCATCAGTTACTGTGTCCATATTGTTAGCATTTTTGTCTTGATTAAATAGTTTGTCCAGGAGTATGTAATCTTGTGGTTTTTGGTACGCATTGAAGTTTGTGTTGTGTTTGCTATTAAATAGAACTGTTAGCTGTATTTTCATTGTTACTTTGTCCGTACTAGTCACCATGCTTTTTTTTGTGTGTGTGAACGATGAGCGAATTTCAATCAAGTCGTCATGAAGTCAAGTAGCTTGCATATTTGTGGTATTCGAATTAGCTTGCATATACATAAATATGCAAGCCAACTAAAATCCTTCCTGTCTTGTAATAGTTTCATTATTTCATTATTTGGTAATTGAAATTGCCGTATTTGGTACTGCAATTTTAAGCATAGGTAATTGCAATTTAAAGTATTCAATAGCACATGTGCAAACTATACATTCTGATTCAATAACATCATATGTTTTTGTATGCTTGAGCAAGTTTTTTTTCCCTGTTCCTCTACCTCTTGGCCATAAGACAAGCTCAGTTTTACCTCTTAGCCATAAGTGTTTGTATTTTTGTTCTATGAAGGGAGACTGCTTTTCTTATAAGAAAACTGCAACACATATGTTTATATGAAATTAATCTCTACCCAAACTTCTTTCTGCATGTGCCAGAGGTAGCAACAAGACCCATATAGTGTGCTATCAAATTTTTCCTACCTTCTGTACCTCAGTATATTGAATGATTTTTTGGCAACTTGAGGTTTCTGGATATTAAGTCTCCCCTGTGTAATAATGTAGCCAACTTATTTAGTTATAGGAAGCATTTTTTGTGCTTGGGTCATCATAGCTACCTATGAAAGCTTATTAATGGAGTATCCTTGTTGAATTGCATGTATGTAGTATAGAAATTGCTCACTTTTCTAGTTGCAATTGTAATAGGAATCATCAGAAATTTGTGTGACATGTAACTCTCTCTTTCATAGTTTAAAAATATATTCATCATATTATTGTGTAATTTGACTCATTTTTTAATTTATTTACTATAATCTAATCATGCTCATTTTATTTGATTATTGTTTCAGGCTCACTGCCATGGTACTGAATATGAGTTGTATCCTGAAGAAGAGAACCAAAGATAAAAGGTATGAAGTATTTCAGCAGTTCATACACTAAATATGCATTTATATACAATAAGGATTTGCAATGCGTGGTTTATGCAATGATCATAATACAATAAGTGCAAAAATCTGTTTATGCAATTATCATAATATAATAAGTGCAGAAATCAATACGTTTCCTTAACATGTATCATCATCTTTTAGCTACATGCAACACCTGGCTAGTGTTATAGTAAGAATATGTGCCTCAACAGAATTTTTTTTACCAACATCTTCTATCGAAATACTGATATGCATGCCAAGACATCATCATATGTACATTGTTTGCTCATTACATTTAGACGCGAACTGCAATGTATTCAAATATTTTACTTTAGCTTTTCACTAAATGTTGCTTCACAAAGTATATTGTTTGGGAGTTTTATGAAACCAGTTATAGAGAATCACTTTTGATTTCAGTATTGTACTACTTTAGATTTCAAGCATCATAAGTGTTGTCTCATATCTTGATCATTTCTCTAGTCTAGTCTCATCTGTAATTTACACACTATGGAAATAATAATGCTCACTTGTTTTTCTGATATGTAGTTATGGCAAGGCATATTTCCTGTGAAGGCAGCAGCATGTATTTCCTGTGAAGTTGATGTGAAAACCATGAATTAGTCAGCTTTTGGGGGAATATTGATATCTGGGCAAATTTTCTATGATAACTAGTTGTGTATAACTTAGATTTTTAGTTGTATCACAGTGCCACATAGGACAGGCACAAATTCAGTCTGAAGAACAATTTCAGACTCAGAGATAGCAACTTCACATGTTTTTGTTACATTTATTCTGACTTTTCCAATTCCAAATTTACAGAGATCCTGGAACAACATTCCTCACAAATTTTTTCAACAAAAATCATACACAAACTTCACAGTTTGTATGTTTCTGGTTGTTTCGTGTTCAGTATATGCTGCTATCCTGTTATCGGGTTTGGTACTGCCTTTGGTGCACCGTTTATGATTTTGAATCTGGTATTGGATCACAAACTAGGTCCGGTTAGAAGTACAAATACAGAAAACAACTTAGGACAACCACATCTGTCAGATGCAGATCGGATGGTTGTGGGTGGTGCTTGAAACATCCCCTTGATTTCAAGCATTTGAAATTTAGCAAAGCCCCACATTTCCAATCTTTGATCCGAATCAGGGCCTACCAGCACCGCTCCTAGGCCCCTAATAAAACAACCAAACAATCATTTCGAAAACCAAAGATAAGCAGCACTTGGGGTTCGGGGGAAAAAAAACAAAAACAAAACACCGACCAGTGAAAACGGAGAGGGCCACTACAGTGTCATGGCGCCGCTAATCAAGCCAAATCTTAGGGGCAAGACCGTCATCTCGCTTATGTCACGCCCTTCGCAGCAGTAGATCGACTCTTGCGCGCAAAGCGGGGATCCGAGGACAAAGTCCCTTTACCTCTCCCCACCTCACCACGCCTCCGTACATCCGGTCTCCCAACGGCACATCCGGGCCCGCCACTGACTCTCACTGCAAAGCGGCCCCAAAGGACGCTCACGTAGGCAAGCGCCCGTAGACGCGGTGCAGGAAAGAGCACGGGCAGCGCCAAAAGGCTCGTTATATGAGAGGAAAAAGATAAGGGGCAAAAACGCAAACGATGAGCCTGTGGCGCGTGCACCGGGTCTACCCGCACCACGCCGTGCACCGAGCATCTTCCTGCCACTGACCGCGGGCCCAACACTGAGGCTTTGGAACGCGCGGTGCACCCCCCGTCTGGGCTAACGTCAAAAGTCGCGTTATTTAATTTGAAGGAAAAAGTGATTAAAAAAGTGGGAAATTTCGCAAGAGAACAAAAGCTCCACTGCCTTGTCTGCAATGGCGTCTGGGGCCTTTTCCCACGAGCGCCCTTCGCCTACTCTGCTGCTCCCCTCCCTAGGCCACTGCCTGCTCGTTGGCGCCGCCGCATTCCGCAACCCTAGCCCCCGCTCGAGCAGCTGGCGAAGATGGGGTCCTCCTCCTCTCCGTCGCCGCCGCCGCCGCCCATGATCGGGCGGGCCGGCAATCTCACCGTCTTCATCACGCCGCCGTCGCCGGCTAGCACGCCGCGGGGCTCCGCGCGGGCGGCGTCCGAGTCCCCTCGGCCGGACTTCTCCACCCCTCCCCGCGCGGCTCCGTCGCCGGCGGCGGCGTCCCCATCCCCGTCGCCCTCGCCGAAGAAGGTCGCAACTCCGCCCGCGGCGCCGGTGGTCTTCACCCCGCCGCCGCCGCCGTGAAGGTCGCCCCTCCGCCGGTGCAGGTGCCGCCACCGCAGTACGAGAAGGCTTCGGGGGGCAAGCACGACGGATCGGCGTTCGGCTTCTTCTGGGACGCCGTCGCGCGCGTGCAGGAAGGTTAGCGAGCCGCATTTTGTAGTTTCACAGGCCTTTTCCCCCTTGTCCCTCGGCTATTTTGGAGTTCTGATGCTTGAGGATTTCGCCGTTTGGTCGCAGCGCACGCGAGCTTGGACGAGTACGTGGCGAACTGGTTCGGGTTGGATCAGTCCAAGTACCAGTGGGCGCTCAACGACTACTACGAGGCTACCGGCAAGGTGAGTGCTCTTTGATTCCTCCGCTGCGGAGCAACGGGTGCATTCCCATTGGTTGCAATGGCGTCGATCCGTGTTAATTCGTTTGCTTTGCCAAATTGCTGTTCTGATCTGGATCTGTAACTTCGATGAGATACTATCTGTCCGATGATTTCTAGGGAAGTCGAGCATTCAGTTTTTGGGTGTATGTGACTGTTGGTTGGTAAGATGCGCCTCCTGTATGTCTGTTTCTGTAGATAACCTTGTGAGGTCTACATGTTGCTGCCAGGCTTGGAGATGTCCCTACTACCTTTATGATAATGAGATTGCTGATAAGTGTAGTCTGGGTTTGCGTCTTTGCGATAGATGCTTGGAGTGTCTTGTGTGTGCGTGCTAGGTGTTGTTTGGGCCCCAAAAGGGCGTTTGTTTCGTGGAGAATAGATGCAAAGGGTATAGATTGTGGTAGTGGTGGCGCTTGTTCAACAAAGCTCAAGTCAACTTCCATGTTACAATATTTGTTAAAGTTGAATAAAAGATAGGCCTAAAACACAAGCAGAATAGATGCCTAATTTTCCCTTTTTAGCATACAAGAATGATTTGCAATTATGTTGGGTGAGAAAATATACACTGATCCGCCATATTAAGCTTTTGCAAAGTTATTTCCCGGTTTTAGCTTTTGATCCTCTAGCTATTTGTGTTACTTATTGTTTCCCGACACACATGAGTGCAGTACATGATGAACTCGTAGGAATTTTAGTTGTCACTAGACTCACTAGAGTGGGTAGTAGCACAAAGTTATCTTAGATATGATGCTAGTGACAGTCTTAGTAGTGCCTTGACAATTCACACCAACATCATTACAACAGTTTTAATATTTGTAGTATTACATTGCACCTGATTCAAAGTTTGCGACAGAGCGGCTACCGAATATAAAAAAAAGTTCAAAATGAGATTTGCAACTTTAGTTACAGTGAGAGAATTACTCCTTTTTTGCCTGTACACTCTTGATATATCCATTTCATGGATGGTAGCTGAGGTAATGCTATTGACTGAACTTCAAACTGACCTGTTGAAGTTGAAACCTTTACATGCTAGAGTCTATTTGACTTGTATATTTATTTGTAAGTTAAATAGACTTGAATTAGAGCCTAGTTGTAAAGGTTTCAATTAGTTTGGTTAACTTGTATATTTGATCTTGATCTTGTGGATGTCTTGTCATTGAACATGTATGTTGAACTTGACCTTTCTAGCCAATGCTGATTGTATTTATTCCTGGATGAGAAACTGTTAAATCTTTATCTAGAAAATCAATCTTTGTACAGCATGCACTAGACATTCGCTTAGCTCCTTTAGTGATATGTTTGTATATTAGTATTACGTAGCTGGTGATCAGCTGGGTTTGCACTTGACATGTGAAACACACGGTATACTGGCTGGTAACTACTATCAGTAGGTGAATACTAGGTGCTGTTAGTTTTGGTCACGGCGTCATATGTTACATAAACTTTAATGGTATGTTTCAACTGGATCAATTGAATCATTTTTGTGTATTCATGGATGGCATTTGCATAATTTTGAATTGTAGCATACTATTTTCATGATTCAACCTGACAGGATGTTGTGAGGATTATGGTAATCTAGATCTTTACATATTATCTATTCTATTTATGATGGTAATTTACATATTGGAGAGGATGCCAAACAAAACAATGTTACGATACGAATATAGTTTACTTGTAGTATCAGTAACGACCTTCATAGAACCTTTCAGGATCTTTAGATGCAACAAATGCAGCATACATCTAAAATCTTGTTTACAATTTTACCGCTGGAATTTAGTTGTTAGCTAGTAATGTCATTTCTTTTCTTTTTTGCTTCCCCATTTCATTGTTTAAAACACATCAGCATCTAGTTTAGATACATTGATATCATAGAGAACTAAGTTTACAAGTTATGAGCAAATAGATTTCATCCTTACCCTTCTGATATTCGTTGATAATTGATATGTGCTAACTTCCCTTTTCTAGCCTTTGAAACTGTTAGTAAAAATGTTCATCCCGTTACCATATTCTGCATAAGAGATGCAAATGTGCTGTAGACCCCTGGGCTATCATTGTTTAAATCTTTTTTTGAATGTCTTTGTTTCTTAGTCTTAATTCTCCCTCCATTCAGACAAATCAGTGCGCATCACCCTTTCAATCATGAGCGTCTATAAAGCTCACATATCCTCATGCTGCTCAAACTGTGTTGCAGGATGTGGACTGTGTAAAACCTGGCAAGCCCAAGGATCTTACCGCTAAAGCGCAGAAAGTTTGAAAGGGTTATTTCTTCAGATGATAGACCCAACAGCTCTCTTTTTCCGCCTCTCCAGTTTCAGCAACTCACCAATGGTTTTCTGTCTACATTTGCAGTTGCAGCACCTTCGTTTTGGTTGATATGTAGCTAATCGTATGTATGGAGTACCATTTGTTATACTTTTGGACCTGAAAGGTGGTCATCTCTACTCTCTTGAAACTGCATGAATTAGGGGTATGCAGGCGTGGCGAGACTGCAGTGGAGGTATCATGGAGACCTAAAGAGCCTAAAGTCATTTTGTCAGCACCTTTCGGGATATGATGTAATACTAAGGTTTATGTCAAACACAAATTCGCGTATCTGCAGTGGCTAATAGTAGTATTCTCGGCTGCCTGCCGTTGTTACCCGTGAAACGCCGTGCTGCGCGTCTGTGTTTGTGAATAGCAAATCCGTGACCAATCTGACATGCTGTGCCGTGCAACTGTCTCCAACTTGCGCCATAATTTGTTCTTCCATTGTTTTCGACCAGAACCCCATGTGGGAGGGGCCAAAAAAGAGCACCGGATTTCCTCACATGGTCACTTGCTGCGCACATGGCCACAAGCACTTGTCGTCGCCTTTCTGGACTGGCTGTACGCAGGTAAGCGCCGCAGTCGAATGTGAACTGTCGATGATTAATTCGATACTGGTAGCAGGTTACGAGCGCTGGGAGATCGCAGGCGCGCAGTAGAATGTTGTTCGGTAGTCCCTCTGTCCCAAAAAGCTTGACACAGTAACTTTCAGGTAAAAAGTTTGATTGTTCGTCTTATTCAAAAAATTTTACAAATATTATTTATTTTTTTATAATTTGTTTATCATTAGCAATACTTTAATCATGACATATTTGTTTTAAAATTTACATAAAAATTTTGAATAAGACGGACGATCAAACACAATGGTAAAAAGGTAAACGGTCATTCTTTTTGGACAGAGGGAGTAGACTGGTAGTAGTAGTGGATATGAAGCAGGCGCGCAGTAGACTGGTAGGAGTAGAATGGTAGTAGTGGTAGTGGATATGAAGCGTGAATTGGCAGGTTTACTCAACCAATTCCAGCAAGTGCTGTACCAGCCATGTTGCCATGTTGGCCCTCCTTTTCCGTGTGACTGCTACGGTACATCCGCGCGACTGCGCCTGCACCCTGGCAGTGACAAAAGAAAGGAGTTTAAAAGATCCTACATGAATGATATAGAGAGAAGAGGTAGAAGGGCTAGCTTTTAAGAATCACCGTTCAACCATCGCTGCTAACCTCAACCGTCACCACGAACCATCGCAGATGTGATCACCGGTGTCGTATTTGACGCTGACAACTGCTCTAATAAGGGCGAAAACCTTTAGAACAAAATTGTTCCGGTGTTTAAAATCTATTGTTCCACTGCTTACAATCAATTGTTCCAATAAAAAGAACCCACTGTTCCGCATTTGTAAATCAAATGTTCCAAACAAAAGAACAAATTGTTCCAATAGATCAAATCAATTGTTCTATGGGTAAATAGGAAGTGCTGGAGGACAACGACCCTGCAGTTGGCGGAGCGCGTCCAGGGAGAGTCAGGCAAAATGACGAACACCTCGCATGCAAGTTTCCATCATGGTTGCAAGGAATGGTAGTGGAGGGGATTGTGCACGCCTACCTCCATGGAGACGTCAATCTGGCCAGGTTCTTCATTGGTTGTCATCGGGAGAGCGCGTGAGGTGAGGCCATGGCCGGATGCTCGTTGTTGGTCTGTGTGGGGGAGGATCATCGAACCGAGCAGAGGAAAATGAAAAGAGGATAGCGAACATAGTGGCAAGGTGCCCAAAAGCGAATTGAGCCAATGTCCAACGCATGATAGAGTGGTCGAAGTACACAATGGCCACATCCTATTAGTTTTTGCCAAGGGATGAGCCGGTTCGAGCATCCAAACAAATCTAAAATAGTTTTAATGTTGTGTCTCGATTATTTGTATAATAGTTCCATCTTTATTTTCAGAAATTCAAAAGAATTCAAGAAATTCGAACCATTTTTTGTTAGTTTTCATTCAAAGTTCCGAAGAAATTTAAGCTTTATTCAATAGAAAAATTCAAAAGGTACCGACCCCAAAATCCTCGAGCTGGGCCCACGCGAAGACAAATATCAAGCAGCCTGAATATCGAGTCGGCAAACCCCAAACCCTAGCTCCGCTCCCCGCTCCTCGCCGGCGAAATGTCGGACCGCCGCCGCGACAAGGAGAAGCCCCGCGACCGCGACAGTCGGGAACGGGATCGCGACCTCGACCGCCACCGCGACAGTCGGGACCGGGATCGCGACCGCGATAGGAACCGGGACCGCGACCGGGAGAAGGATCGCGACCGAGATCGGGACCGCCGCCGTGAGCGCAAGCGCTCCCGGTCCCGCTCCCCGTCGGCGGACCGGGACCGCTCCCACCGCCGCCGCTCCCACTCCCACCGCGGCCGCTCCCCCTCCCCCGACGCCGGCCGCCACAAGCGCCGCCGCGACGCGTCCCCTGGCGCTGACGACCGCCACAAGGAGGACAAGAAGGCCGACCCTCCCGCTGACCCCAAGGGCGCCGCTGGCGGATGGGAGGCGGCCGCGGCCGATGGCGACGTGGACGAGGAGGAGCTCGCGATGATGAAGATGATGGGGATACCCGTCGGGTTCGACACCACCAAAGGGAAGCACGTGCCCGACGCCGATGTCAGCGGCGTGCGCGCCGTCACCAAGAGGCAGCCGCGTCAGTACATGAACCGCCGCGGTGGGTTCAACCGGCCTCTGCCGCCAGAACGCAACCGCTGAGAAGGGAAGGTCCGAATTTCTCTGCCCCTTTTTTGCTAGTTAAAATTACTTGCATTTATTAATTTTTTAGCTATTGAACCTCGACTTTCATTTACTGAAACCATGAATTGTGGTTCTGTTGATTGTGGAATTTGTGTTGTATTGTTCTATTGTTTTCTGATCAAGGGAGTGTTTAATTTGTGCGGTAGGCTTCTCTAGTTAGGAATATTGCTTACAGTATTTTGTAAATGATAAACATGATTATAATCAGTAGAACCAGGATAAACAGGACTAGGATGATTGGTCTTATTTATCTGGTTACCTGAATCCTGGTTATGTGATCTGTAATTGTTTTCTTCCCTAAACATTGTCTATGAATTGTGCGTTTGAAGAGATGTAATGTCAATACTTTAGGTTACTCTGTTATGAGCTAAACTGGGCGCAGAACACTTGATTGTCATTCTTAGGCGTATAATCCTGCATGAATAGCCAGAGCTACCATGATGATACCTCATTCCTGTTTTGCATCTAGTGAGCTCCTCTAATAAGAGGCTGCCAATCTAGGAGGGAGCTAGGCATAAATGTTGAAGCTTAGCAGCATAGAGGAGGAGCGAAGATCTGGAATAATTTTCATCCATGGTAGCTGTTTGATTGTGTGAGTTCTTTTTGTAAAGGTCTACAAATATTAGCAGTATAGTACACTGATGTTGAGTTTTGACATTGAGGCCTAGAGACTTTGGAGTAACTAACTGTCAAATATACATCGGGATGGTAGAGCTAGAAATGATTTTGTGGCTTCGCTTAATAAAGTTTGGACTCTTTAGTGGTCATTACCTATTTTATCGCTGTTTCCCTTTGGTCATCTTCAATTGAATTCCAAACTTTCTGGAAATGTCTTGCGAGATATCTTATTTCAATACACCACTTTGGTAATGCTCCTTATCACTTTGACCTTTCGAGGCACTGTTGGATTGGCAGCCAAATAAGAACCTTATATCTCAATAGTTTTTTTCTGTTATAACTGTAGCTTCACCAGCTCACCCTCTTTGGGTGTCAGGTAGACATGTATAGTTGCTCAAACCCTTGTGATTAGGGAAGAACTGTTTGAGGCTTTGAGCATATCTGGAACCAACTAATTATACTGATCAATTTGCTATTTAATGCTACCTCCACATTTCTTTTGTTGATTTGCACTTAGCGCCTTGTTCTAACGTCACTCAAATAGATATGGAGGCAGTATTACTGACTCTGGGCATTGATGTGTACCAATTGTGTTTGAGCTAAGGTAGTATTAAGCACTCGAAGCTTGTTTTCATCACAAACCTGCCTGAATATAAGCTAGTTTGCTGTTACATGTAGTGTTATGTTGTAATATGATTTAATAGTTAGTGTATATCTTACTGCTTCTTTAAATATAGTTCTATATATGAACTCTTTATAATGCTGAGCAGAGTGAGTGGAGTTTCATGCAATGCCTTCCTGAGGGAGAGAACAGAGTAGTTCACAACTCCACTGTCTTCACATAGTAGGATTTGCCACTCAACCCAATAAAGCGAAACCCTTATTCTATTGTTCTACTCAGCCCTATTGGGTGAAAACCTATCCTAGTCCTTTCCTCAACCATTGCACGCGATTCCTCCTGCACCACCACCACACTTTTCTTTCAGCACACTCCTCATCCTCTCCTAGAGCTTCACCCCTTCCACTGCTTCTGTGTTTCTGCCTTCGCCCTTTCCCTCCATGGTACAATCTGGCAATCTGCCATCTAGCGAATGCTGCATTACCTACTGGTTAGCACCTCGGTAGTTGTAGGCACTGAGTTTTAAACAATGGGAAAATATGTTCCACATCAGTGTTTTTGGCGTCCAATCACTTACCTTCCGATTGATATCTGCAACAAATTAACTATGAGTTTGACCTTTCTTGGATTTGCATAGTTGCCATTTGAATATCTACATTCTAATACAAGGAACGCTAAATCAGTATACTACTAGGTTCGAAACTGATGTCAGATACAGGTGCCTTACATTTTTATTCATTCTGGAGTTCTGGTGATTAATTGCATTTTGCTTACCTTTTTTGCTTTCTATTACATAATCTTTACCTAATTTAATTTTCACGTTTTATATGTGTACTTTAGATTAGTGGCATGCAATATGATTTTATTTACTGATATTTTGATAGTGCAATTGTAAGTTGTAGTGAAATACTATCTGTCAACGTTTTTTGGATACAAGCCGTGGCTGTTTTTGTGTGTGTTTCATCTTTTATTATTTCATATTGTACTTGTGCTACATTAAAATCTTATATATTACTTCCTTTGAGCTCTAAAACTGAATGATTATATTTCATGAATATCCTTTCAGCTCTAAACCTAAACCTAAATGGTGGAAACATGCATCAACAGCCACCATAATCTCTTGAAACCTTATACAACCCTGCTGGCCTCAACTTTAGGATTTTTGGGAACGGCGGAAAATACAATTCATAGTTGCCCAGTTTTTATACGTTTTGACCTCGTTTGCTGTGTACTCCAGATATGACACTTATTGCGTGACCTTAATGCTATACTCCAGTGTTAATGGCGACAACAGTGTTACAAAGTTGGCTTTATGAAGTTACTTGGCTAGCTTTTCCTTAGCAGTTAACTTTTTGTCATTCCTATTCAAGACTGTGAAGCTAACTTATTTTTTGTTTCTATTTCATTTTGCAGGATCATGGTCAATGCAAAGAGATGTTCTGAATTCCGATATCAGGTTGCACTAGACTTTGTTACTGGACAAAGTAGAAGATGAACTGCTGCTGAGCATGTAAACATTAATGGCTTTTTACTTTGCAAAACTTTGTAGCCTATGAGACTCTGTTCTGCATTCTCCTTTATTTTATCATCATGGTTCTGTCGACATTCCAGGGAAACAGAATTTGGTGGCTCATTTTGAACTGTGGGTTTGCAACTTACATGATGTTTCTGGCTTTCTGCATATAATTTGGTGAGCCCCAAGCAATGCTCGTGCAGTCCCTTTGCTTCTCAATTTCCTATACTTACATTGTGTTTGCTTCTTAGTAATTTTTTCAGGTATGCACCACATGGATTGCCAAGTGAAACGGCTTTTCCTTATGCTTTGCAATGAATTTGTTGGTACTGATTGTAGATTTTGAAGATATCATTGCGCTCTAGCTCCATGTGATTATCTGTTGTATCATTGCTCCATAGGACGATCTAGTGGCAGTGTAAGTGTTGACATTTGCATTAGTTCCGTTCATCAATCATGTAGCTTTCACTGACTGCTGGATGTTTTTAGCTTAGTATTTTGCTAGACTAGATTTGCCTTTCAGCATTTCCATGGTACTGTATGGTCAGCATAGTTTTGACCAAAGGATAACAGTAAACTTGCAACGTTATATCCATTGCACTGGAAATCTGGAACTGAGCATTTCACCATCTTTCAATCATCTGGTTAATCCTATTGGTAATTCATGCTCAACACATTTTCTGCAAGAGTTTTGAATGATATGGAGTGTGCTTGCAACTGCACTTGCAATACAGCTGCGTTCCATGCTCCCAGCTTTCCTAGAAATGCAGTAGATGTCATTGTCTTACTTTGCATTTCTGGTATCCCTTTGCTTATACACAAATAAAATACAGATGCAAGGGGTCAACTTTTGCACAAGGAAGGTAACCTGTGTCTAGATCTGTATATTCTCCTGCAACTGAATAGCTGATTGATCCATGCATATAAGAGTTAATGTTCCATTAGTACGTGACTTACATCCATCACAAGCATTAAACGTATTAGTACACCGGTATTTACATGTACAAATCTAGTTCATCACATATCTATGCACCTTGAATTCTTCACATCCACCTCTTCATTGCCCTGCCCCAGTGGAACCTCAACGGAATACACCCTTCAAAATCGCCCGTCTCAGCGTCGTGCTTGCTTGCCCCGCCCTTCCGCCGCCGGCCGCGTGTGAGCCGTGCACTCTGCATAGCTGGCGACGGGCAGAGCGGTGGGATGTCGTCCAGCCTCGCCGACGAGCTCTTGGGCTTACCTGGCTCATCCTCCCACTCGAAGGGTACCTTCCCGGTCACAGGGATGTATATCCGCAACGATTGCCCCAGCTCGTCGCTGCCGGTGCCCTGCAGGCGAGCGGACCGGGATATGGCAGCGGCATCCATCTCCATGGCTTGGGTCACTGGCTTCTGCAGCTCCATTTGGATTGCGACTTGTGACAAGTGCTGCTTAGGAAGGAAATCAGACAACACAAAAATTTGAGGCGAGGTTATGCAGTAACTGTATAGGCGTTGATGGGTTAGCTATAGCTCCTAAGGACAAGGTGAACTGCAAACCTGGAGGTGAGGTTATATAGAGCTAGTGATGTGCCATCGAAGGCTACTTTTGCAGGTCAAACGCTTGGGTTCCGGGGATGTTTTTCTTTGTGTGGCGTGGTGATCTGATGTCAAAGGGGGAGCCGCCTTTTCTCGGTGCTTTGGTTTGAAGCTCACGGCGAGGAAATTCAGTTGCACTGGCCGGTTTCATGGCAGTTACTGTTGTGTAAAGCATGGGACGAGTGGCGGCCACAGGGCTGGCTTTCGAGTAGTTAACTATTTTCTAGAAACAACATTACTTGTTTTGATGGAGATTATCACTACGTGGACTAACTTGTCTGGCGGCGAGCTGTATAATTCAGGGCAGGTAACCCGTCGTCTGGTAGGTCTTGTAGGGGGCAACTGTGACGAGGTTCGTCCGTTCGTACCTATCCGCAACGGATTTGGAGATGTGCAGTGCATCAGGTTCATATTTTTTTCGGGCGTAGAATGACGAGACGGCAATCCGACTGCACTCATGACGTTTCCAGAAACGGTGCTTTGCCTGAGCCCCTCGAGCTGTCATCTTGCAAAAGCTTCAGCTAGCTTAGAACATAGGAATTTTAAAAGAATTTGCAGAAAATAATTTGTTTTCAATGTATTCGGGGAAACATTATCTGCTAACAAGCTGACAACTACGTACTGAAACAAATTGAACATTTTTATTGTGCGAGAGAGATATTGTTTTAGATAATAAAGTTATATTGTGGGCTCTGCACAGTTGACGCAGATGGTAAGATAGGAGATACTCTACTCCTGTACCTGGTCCTGGTGTCAACTGTCAATGAGGCACCTATTCATGGACCAGGCCGCGAGAAGAACACCAGCAATCTGAATGCTTCGCCAGCAATATTCAGTCTAGACTAGTAACTCTGTAATCTGTCCCATCCTTTCATTATTCAGTCTTGTCACTGTAGTGTCAAAAACACATCATAGTCTGAAGAAACACCAGCAGCCCTCCTGCTGTAACTTTCATGAAGAGATCCATGGTTCCGAGGAGTATTGGATACTCCCTCCGTTCTTATTTATACGGCGCAGTTGACTTTTTTCGTTACTTTGACCATTCGTCTTATCTATAAATATTTGTGCAAATAGCTAAATATATAGGTCAATCCTAAAGTGCTTTGATGATAGATCTAATGATATCGATTCCACGTTAAGTAACTAATTACATAATTATATATTGTTGGTCAAAGTTAAACGAAAAAGTCAACTGCGTCATATAAATAAAAATAGAGGGAGTAGGTTATTGGTCCTTAGTTGAGTAATTTTAGTCTTATTTTCTACTAAAAATAAAATTTAAATACTCTATTTCCGCATATAAACTAAAATCCATCATGAATCTAGGAGCTACAGATATGCTAAACAGGATCTAAGACTCGAGTGTGAAGTGGTTGCCCCAATTTTAGTCAGATTTTTCTTGGGGCTAGGGAGCTTGAGATATATTCAGATTTAGTCCAATGCAATTGATCAGTGACAGATTATTACTCGGTGAAAAATTCTGACCGCCCAAGCATCCTACCGTCGAGCAGCCTTGAAGCTTGTCACCCAACCATGCACGTCCAAGTTTAGGACGCTCGCCGCGCACATCTATATCACCGCTGTCACATTCTCCGCAAACTCCGGCCAAGCATCGATCCAGCCATGGCTTCACATGCATCCACAGCAATCTCCCTCGTCTTCCTCCTCGCCGTTGCCGGGCTCGCCCCGTCGGCGGCAGCCTTCAACATCACCAGGCTGCTCGGCGAGTTCCCTGACTTCTCCAACTTCAACGACCTCCTGACGCAGGCGAAGCTCGCCGAGGAGATCAACCGGCGGCAGACCATCACGGTGCTCGCCCTGGACAACGGCGCCGCGGGCGGCGTCTCCTCCTCGCCTCCGACGTGCAGCGGAAGGTGCTGTCCATGCACGTCGTCCTCGACTACTACGACACGGCCAAGCTGGAGGCCATCAAGGGCAAGTCCGCCATGCTCACCACGCTCTTCCAGTCCTCCGGCCAGGCCACCGACCGCATGGGCTTCCTCAACTTCACCAAGCGCGCCGACGGCACCATGGTGTTCGGCTCCGCCGAGCCCGGCGCGCAGCTCGCGTCACACATGGTCAAGTCCGTCGCGTCCCGCCCCTACAACATCTCCGTGCTCCAGGTCAGCGCCGCCATCGTGCCGCCCGGCGTCGGCGGCAAGCAGGCCGCCGACGCGCCGGCGAAGGCCACGGCGCCGTCGCCGGCGCCAGCGCCGGCGAAGGGGAAGAAGGCAGCTCCTCCGTCCAAGGGCGATGAGGCCCCGGCTCCATCCCCGTCCGACGACGCCGGCGCGGACGCACCTGCCGATGCGCCTGGCCCGGCGGCGGATGGGCCCGTTGCCGACGGCCCAACGGCAGACGGGCCCATTGCGGACGGCCCCGCCGATGCCGACGCGCCGGCGAACGAGAAGAGTGACGACGCCGCGGACGCGCCCGAGGGGTCCGCCGCCGGGAGGGTGGTGGCCGGTGCTGGTCTTGGAATCTTGTCGCTGCTGCTGATCATTTGATTGGCTGTGTGTGATAACACTCGGTGTATTTCCCCGGTCTCATTCCTTTGAGGCTGTAGTCTTTTATACGGTAGGTAATCTTTTGACTATTTATTTGTCACGGTAGTCTTTATTTATGAGCATACTAGGAACAAATCTGCCAATGCCCACCCCTGTTGTCAGCCGTCGGAGTGACATTGGCGCCTGAGATAGCCATACAAACAGAGTGGATTATAAATAAGTTGGATGTCAGATTCAGTAGATCCTCTATTCGCAACCAGTAGCGCTAGTGACGTTCCATATGTGATTGTAACAATATACTCCCTCCATTCTGTTATTGTTGACGTTGGTTAGCTCAATAATAAACAACAGAGGAAGTACCAGACATCTATAAGTCAAATCAACTTGCAATTAGCAGAAATCAATAAGATAGAGCTCCCGTACCCACCACCACCAACCAGATTTGCTACAAAACATGTAGTTCTATCAAACCAGATACCGATTAGAGGTGACATTAGCTAAGATGTACATGATGAGGTCAAACTAATCTAAAGCTCTGATTAGAGCTGACATTAGCTACGAACTAGCTAACAAATATCTCCCTGGCATCTCCTTCCTTTTCGTTCTCTTGAAGAGCTGCATCTCCTCTCTTGTAGTTTTCTTTGTAGAGAGAAATCTGTCAACCTTAAAAGTCCTCCTAAACTTTTCTCGTTGATATAAGGAATCTGAATAATCCTTGCCTTGTTTGCATTCAATGAAATCGTCAAGATCACTCCAACTTGTTTTATATTCTGGATGACACTCGAGAAAGGCTCGACCATTAGCTGTTTCAGCCCTGAGATTCTGAAGCTTCTCCAGTCTGCAACGTGTAACATATTTTAATTTAACATTTGTATTTGGCTATAAATAATAAAAATCAAATAGCACACATAAATGCGGTCAAAAAAATAGCACACATAAAACTGACAATAATATTGCATGTTAAAGAAACAGATAAAGATGAGAAAACAAAACAGTCCACCGTTAACAATTTATTGATCTAGGAATTCACATCTTTATCAAGTTAGAAGTGCTTAGCAGTAACATTGCTTGTTGCAGAGATATATATTACAGTATACAGTAGAACAAACATGTAAACATCACCAAGAAAAACCTTGGTAGATGGTAACCTCAAATGGAAATTACTACCGCTACATTTGGATGAAACCATCCAGCCCCAGTGGCTATCACCATTCATTGAAAATTACTACCGTGCAAATGTCATGCACCCACTTGCACACCATGCACATACCCCTAGATCCGCCCCTCCCTCACTGTACATAGTTGATAAAAAGTTTAATGGCAATATGCCATGCATCTATAGAGCGCATCAATTTAGTCACAGAAGGAGCAGTCATTATCTTTGATATCCAAATTTATTTAACTTACTCCTGTTTTCTTATCAACAGAGAAAAATTTTCATTGCTCTAAAAGAGTTCAAGGGGCATCAACACAATTTTTGTTACACCACGAGAAACTAATGAAGAAACTCTCGAAAGAAATATGTTTCCTTCTTGGTGGTACTGTAAAATAAATGTGGAAAAAAAGAAAGTAATATGAAAGTAAGAAGACAATGTTCTTTGTTCATTTCCACACTTACCGTAATGCTATCACTCTAGAAGATCTTCTTCGAACACAAACCTGTGTAATGGCATTCAAATGAAATTAGAATCACAGAACTAAACCATGTGAAGGAAAAGCAAGTCAATATGGATCATTATGTGAGTGCATAAAGTGGTACCTGTAGGCTCCTATTTTCAGTATCAGGGATATCAGCAGATTCTTTTGAAGCGCCAATAAGGAACTGAAACATATCTGAGCCATCCTCTTCAACAAACACAAGATTAATGGCCATCATCATCATGATAATACAAAGTCTCCACAGAAAGCGAAACCTCCTGCTTACACAAAAAACTGACAGGCTAGCAAAATGAGCCAACATTTGCATTGAGGCCCTTTCCCTGTAAACAGACTGACCAATCCTACCAACTAAGTCACACCTATGAAGTTCATTTGCTTCATACTCCTTAAGCAAGCAGATAGTATCACACAAGAAACTGTACTCCATGCAACGTGCCACATGGTTTGCATTTTCGTTGTCACCAGCAGCCCGTGTTTGGCTGAAATGGTGCAGAATTTGCTGAAGCAAGGAACCCATTAGCCTAAGAACTGCAGCAAAGCAAATAACCTCTTCGGTAACTTCAGCATCAGATTCAAGGAGGTCCTTTTGCTTTGCACAGTGCAGGACATTTGACAGTATTCTCCTGACAACATTAGTTGCTTCTTGCCTGAATTTTTCATGGAGCATGTGCTCGTTCTCTTCAATGAGACGATCAGAACTATCAAAGATGTCGCTCTCAGTGATGGGCAGGTTATCACCAAAGTGTGCCTGGCAAAATGAAAGCAGCCCATCGACCTGATTTTTGAGCTTCTGGCAGGTGACTTCTTTGATACAGCGAGCAAAAGGTCTTTTCTGAGCCAAACAACTCAGTGGGGCTTTCACAGCAGTAGTTCTGTTGAAGACGCCCAATGCTGGCAAGTAACTCAAATAACGGTGCACGGATTCCTCAAATGCCGGCAAATGCGAGCCAGGATCCGGACCGCTGATGCATCTCGACGCGAGCAGCAAAAGATGCCCTTGCACAACCTCCGGCAACGAGAACGAGCGGGTCCGGTAGGTCAGCGCGAGAGCCTCCCGAAAGCCAATTTGCGGAGACCCTTGAGGCTCATTCCCAGACCACAGAAGCGCACTCAGAAACGTCCGAAATCCACCCTCATCTTCCAAGGATGAGATGAAATGGCTGCACGCGAGCTCAAGAACGGTGTGAAGCTCACCCCCGCGCCGCGGGACCACAGAGAACACCCGTGATCCCTCCGGCGCAGCTCTGTCGTAGTTGGCGAAGAATGCCCTCAGATTGACATCAAAAACAAGGTTCTCAGCGAACACCTGCAAAATCAGCGGACATTGCAGTTATCCGAACCAATCCGCTCACAGCCATCCCAAAGGGGGTCAATTTCATTAACCAAAGCTAGTTCCTGAAGCTTTCGATAGCGAACTGAGGCAACCGATTAGAGGAGGGCGGGACTGGCGGGTTACCTCGATAGCAGGGAGGAGCGAGGGGGAGGGGCCGCGGGAGAGGACGCTGCGCAGGGAGTCGAGGAGGCGATGGCGGCACCGAGTGGCCAGGCCTGGGTCGCCGGCATCGAGGTAGGGCAGCAACCCGATGCAGTGGCGGACGAGCGCCGGGAGGCCGGCATGGGGCAGGGCCGCCGGGGAGGATGAGTCCTGCCGCGATAGCTCCTCCATGGCGAGGGCCGCGGCGCGCCGGGCGGCCTCCAGCTCGTCGGCGTCCGGCATCAGCCGGCGGGAGGGGAGCGGAAACCCTAGGATCTGCGGTTGCCTCCTCGGGTGGCGAGGGAGACGAGCCGGTCGAAGGGAACCTTCGCCAGCGTAGGAACGGGAATGCGGCTGAGAGCGGGGTACTAGGGGCGGTTGGCCGGCGGGTTGAGGGAGGAGTGGGCGTCGGCGTCGGCGGCGGCTGGTGCCTTTTCGTCTCGTGCGAGGAAACGAAATGAAGAGGTGTGACGGTGACGCCGTGACGGCGCGGCGGGTTCGGAGTAACGACGAGTCCACCCAATTCAGCATAGTGCCCGTGGGAAAACGCCACGTGTCTCCTGCCTGCGTCACCTGAGAATAGCCGTTGCCTTCTCCCGGCTAGAGGCTGGAGCTATTCTTGTCCAGTTCTCTTCCATAAGCAAGATAAAACATTGGATATTAAAAAAAAATTGAATGCAGATTGTGATTCAGGGTAAAAGTCATTAGCAACTAGAGTTGTACAGGGTGCACAATTAATTTTATTTTCACACGGGCCCGCGCATTTGCGACCGCGCGTGTTTCCAATGGCGGAGCTGGACGAGAAATCCAGGGGGGGCCGGTCGTCCATTAGACATGAACAACGATTGTGTTTTGGTTAAAAAAAATGCTAATTCGCACCGTATTCTAACAATTCACAGAACCATGTACAAATATATTATAGAACTGATTGTTCATACAAAAGATAGTTGGCAAAAGGGTCAATCTAACTTACCTTAGTCTTTCAATTTAACCGCACGCTCCTTTACTGCATTGAAATCATCGATAATTGAATCAGTTGTGATCTTAATTGCCATCTCTTTCTCAATATAGAGTACCAAGCAATTTCTTAGAAATCCATCTTCCATTTTATTACGTTTCCTAGTCTTCACAAGTTTCATTGCAGAAAATGCACGCTCTGTAGTTGCAGTTGAGACTGGCAAAGTAAGAACAAGGCGAATTAACCTTCAAAAATAAAATGAATATTAGTACTTCATGTTACAGTTCAAAGCAATAAGGATATGCAATAAGCAGGGAATATAAAGGTAAAAGGAAACATACCTATCAATCAAATGATAATCATCTACTTTTTTAGTTTCAACAAGTCGACGACAAAGATCAGCTACACTTGTCAAATTTTGAAACCTTGGATTGCTAGGTACATCAAGCTCATAATGACGTAGCTGACATCTCAAGTTTGCTCTCTCTTGTTCTGTAAAGTCAGCAGGATAGAACTTTGAAGCTAAAGAGCACACATTATCAATGTTGAATGAGCTGAATGAGTCACTTGGACACTTGGATCCAAAGATGTACACAAAATGAGAAGCTCCGTTGCTTATTCGCTGAATCTGCTATTCAACTCTTGTAATTGTTGATCAATTGCAACTGTAAAGATATCATATTTGTAGTGATGCTCAACGGTGGTCTCATCATCTTCACGGGACCTAATAAAATCCACATAGCGATCTCCCATATTTGGAACAACAATCCCTTGCTTGCTGCAAAAGGAGGTCACATCAGTAATAAGCTTGTTCCAACCTTGATCTCTCAAGTCCTGAATCAATCTTTTTGTGGTTGCAACATCATCCATAGCATTCACAATATCTTGAGACTTGTGCTGCAACTTTTTACAAAGTAGGTCTGTGATTCCCATAATTTCTTTTACAACATGCAAGATAAAAACGAACTCAAATGTCATCATTAATCTAAGAGCACCAGCAGCCTTCCCTTTAATTGATATTGTATTTGGTGAATTAGCAATATCCTTCAGAACCAAGTATGTAGGTTTGTACAATTTTAAAAGGCTGCAAGCTGATCAGTTTCTACAAATAAAAGTTCCAAAATATACCATCCTATTGCTAATTTGCTTATACAGATCAACCAATTTCAGCTTTTTCAAAGAGGAACAAGATTCGAGTTTGGGGAGGAAAAGAAACTAGGGCTTACCTGCTGCTGGGCGCGAGCATCGCGAGAAATCACTGGGCACTTGGCTGCAGTCGCCTCCGTCTCCGGCAACGGCGGCCCGGAGCCGCCGTCCATCCTCTCACTCCGTCTCGATCTCGCTGGACGCCGGGCGGAGTAGTGCGGCGTCGGCGCAGCTTCTGTTCTGTTTCGCGCTCGCGCTCGCGCTCACGACGCGGCTTCCAGTCGAAGGAACTGAGCGTGCCGTGCGTATGTGTTTCTGCTGATTGCTGATTCTTTTCCTGGGCTGTTGGATCGCTGCTACTTCTGGGCTTGTGAGTTGGGCCAGCTTGGGCTAGATACGGCAATACGGGCCTGTGTATAAGAGGGGGTACTCTGCAATTTTTCTGAAGTTGGGGGGGGCCATGGCCCCTGCCGGCCCCCCCCCCCCCCCCCCCCCCCAGCTCCGCCATTGCATGTTTCGTTCGCGTAGAGACGTATGCATGTTAGTCAGGCTACCCATACATAAAGTTATGTATCAATGCCGCCACATACACATGAACGAGGTTCATGATTATCACATCGTGCGGAAGCAGTTTCAACCACTGACGCTCGTAGGCCACACTTCTTTTGTATGAATAAAAGTTCGTATAGAAGCATGCTTACAATTTTATCAAAAATTTAGACGTAAATTGTTTTATGTGTTTGTAAAATAATTTGAATATTATGTTTCATGCGTTTCAAAATTAGTTTGGACAAATGTTTGTTCCAAAATTTTGATAGAAGTTTATTCCTAACTTTTTTGAGGTACAAATAAATTATGAAAGAGAAATATTGCGTACACGAGATGGCTCATTTATGTGCATGATGTAACAACTTAGGGTCCAACATGGCTTGGAACAAGCAATGAGGCTTCCCAACAATGACGAGTTCTTATACTGTTTTTGGTAAATTAAGGTGACGACCTTATCTTTAAGCTAAAAGAGAATATACTTAGTGGGCGTCTGGATGCTAAGTGTGACGTAATGCATTTTAGCAATTAGAGATAATGTAGAGGTTTATGTGAGTGAAAGAAGTGTATCACGAGTTGTTGTATTTATATATAACATCGTATTTATTTATTTAGTTGGTGATATGTGCAGCTATTTGTTTGGTTGGTTTAGTTATAATATGCTAAATTGTGTTCACTACTATTTATGATTCACTAAAAATATGAGTTATTATACATAGACGGTATACATAGACGGGACCAAAGCAGGGACCATGTTTGTTGCCTTCGTGTCGAAAAGGTGCACCGAGGAGGATACGAGCACAAGCGCGCGGAATAACACAGCTTGTTCACAATCTACATTTTACAAACCCAATCGAAGTTTTAATTATAAAAAGTAACGACTTATCGGTCTCTAATACACACAAATATAGTTGCTAGATATGGTATGGTACATAAAGGAGAGGAGTGGGATGAAGGCTTCTTAAGACGGGAACGTATCAGGTGGAAACCAACCTCTCCGTGCAAACTATGGAAACTTCAATCTGAGCCGCAAGATCTTGATCCAAAGGGGCGCTCAGGAAAGGTGGGAGGGGTGATTTGCAAAGTCGTTTTTGTAAATCACCCCTTCCACCTCCCTAAGCCTGCAAATCACCCCTCCCACCTCTCCTGAGTGCCCCCTTGGATCAAGATCGTGTGGCTCAGATTGAAGTTTCCATAGTTTGCACGAAGTGGTTGGTTTCCACCAGATATGTTCCCTCTTAAGACATGAGTGAAGAAGGTTATCTACTTCTTCAAATCTCCAACTGTCATAATATTGTGAACGAGCATAGGAGAGCACCTTCCGCTTCTTATAAGACTGTGTCCAAAGTACCAATATACTCAAACTACAGAATCTTAAAGAAATGGTGATGTTTTAGACTCTCTTGTTTCATCGATCATTGACACGATTCCGTGGTCTTTTGCTGCACATTTCTCTCTCCCAGTTAAAAAAAAAAATGTCATTTCTCTCTCCAGTCAAAAAAAAAAGAAAGAACAGAAAAAGTCTGTTCCCCTTCACATGCGCATGCACAAGACCATGGCGCAGACCGCGGCGGACCAGAGCAGCAACGACGGCATCCATGGCGCGCCCCCCAAAGATAGCAACCCGGTGCACTTTATAACCGGCCTCGCCCACGCACCTGGACCGCAAACCACCTCCGACGACGATGGCGTCCACCAAGATCCTGCTCCCGCTCCTCCTCGTCCTCCTCGCCGCCGCGGCGTCGCCGGCGGCCCAGGCCGCCTTCGACGTGGTGCAGATGATGGCCGACAAGAAGCAGTACCAGCAGTTCTCGAAGCTCCTGACGCAAACGAAGGTGGCGGAGGAGGCGAACCAGCTGCGGGCGGCGTCGCTGCTGGCCGTGCCCGACCGGGCGACGGCGCCGCTGTGGGCGCTGCCGCCGGAGAAGCTGCGGGCGGCGCTGGCCAACCACGTGCTCCTCAACTACTTCGACCCCATCAAGCTGGACGAGATGAAGACCCGCACCGCCATCCTCCCCACCATGCTCTCCGCCACTGACAAGAAGCTCGGTGTCGTCAACTACTCCCGCGCCGACGACGGCCAGATGTACTTCGGCGCGCCCGGCGCGCCCTGCGTCGCCAAGCTCGTCAAGGTCGTCGCCGCGCGCCCCTACTCCATCTCCATCATGGAGGTCAGCGAGGCCATCCTGCCGCCCGGCTCCGCCGGCCCCGCCGCCGTCCCGGCAGCCGGCCGCAAGGGTGGCAAGGGCAAGATTAACCCGTCGGCGGCGGGCCTAGAGGAGTCCAAGATGGCCGCCGGTGCCGCGGCTGCTGCCGGATCCAAGGCGGCCGCTCCAGGTCCCGCCCCTTAAATTAGTAACTTTGAAGGCCGGCGACGAGCTCGCCGGCGCCGGCGCGCGTCGAACGAAGGCGCGCATCGCCATAACACGAACCACACCTAGTTGAGATATGCATTACACGATCGACGGCGCTTTGTACTCCTTTTTTTTCCCTCTGTCAATTTACCTCTAATTTGCAGTCTATCAGCGCGTGGTGCTCTGTTCTAAGAAATAGATTTGTGTCAGCTAATGTAATGTCATGATGGCATCTATATATGCCCAGGGGTGCATGTGCAGTTGTACCCTTGTACTACGTGGCATTGTCATTTCAAGTTCAGCTCATGAATTCGAGCTGTATGCAGCAATTTCAGTCTGTGCTGCCCCTGATGCTGTCAGAAACTTTGAAGGATACGGAGTACTACAATACGTTATTACAGATAAGTATGGAATTGTCCATTCCATTCCAGCATCTCTTTTCTTCTGCTATATTCTTCCTCCAAGAAATCTCCTTTTATGCAACCAAAGATGTACTGCCCCCTATATTTTCCCTTGTTAAAACTACGAAATACTGTATTTTCATGTGAACTTTGCAATTTCGGAGCAAAAATTCAGTGCTGAAACAGAAGGTACTTAACTGAAAAATGCAAACTGTGGGAACGCTTCCATCGTATAGTTCAGAATTACAAATATGATTGCCACTTAACAGAATATAATTGTGTAACGTTGTTCTTGTTAATTTGTGGACATTAACAGACGAGTAATGCAGCTGCATGAATTGGGTGACCAAAGATTGTTTTTAGTAACTCTAGGAAGCTTTTGTAAAGTAATTATCTGAAATTAACTAAGAAGCTGGAGCTAAAAAGTCTCCTAATTCTGCTAAGTGATTCTCTGTCATGATTCTAAGAGCTTATACTAGAGAACCACTTCCCATCAAAGAATCAGCTTCTCACGAGTCACTTTGAGAGAATCTCTACTAAAATGCTCTAATCCTGTTCAAAATTATTTGACGTACGTCATGCAAACGATAATAATGGTTTACTAATGAGCTATACTACTACTGGTGGTAGATTGATTTGTTTCAAGAGCTTACGCACCAACGATGAGTCATTAGATTCCCTTCAGCTATCTTCATCAAACTTCTATGAGTCCTAGATGAGATTGGAGCTGAAATTGACATCCATGTTGGTCTATAGATACCCCAACTTGTTGATAGCTCTATTTATCTAGAATATGAATGAGCAAAAGTAATTTATTTTCTTCGTTCCTCTTCAATTTTGGGATGCATAGCCACAAGATATTATGTTTGCAGTGGATATCGGGAGAGAACGGGAATCCCACTTGTATGAGCGGCCGCGGTGCATATCCAACGGTACCAGTTCTGCCTTTTTTATTGGGATACGAGCCTGGTGGCCCGGCCTCTGAGCCAAAGGTACTCATGCTGCCCCACGTCTGGTCAAGGAGCTGCATTACTGGGAGCTGGGTTCGGTAGATTGCTCCGATTAGAAGCCAGCTTTTGCTATGGACAGGAGCCAAAGCCATTGAATGCAATATATACCCGCCTGGAGCAGCTTCAGCTCTTCCTCCCCCATTTTGTAACCTGAACCACCGCTCCGCCACCGCCACTCCGCCGCTCCGCCGCTCCACCGCCACTGCAGCTCCGCAGCTCCATCGCAGCTTCGACGAGCGAGGAGCGCAGCCAGCTCGTCGGCATGGATTCGACCTTGCCGCCGTTTGAGAAGCTTGGTTAGTTCTTGCCTACTACATCTAAGATTCATGACCATTCCTATGCAATGAACTTTGGGCGCACTTTGTTCCTTGACTTCAGTTTTTTGTCACTTCAGTTTTTAGCATTCATACTGCAGATTTAGTTGACAAAATTTGTATTTCATATTAGCACATTTGATACTGAAGCTTAACAAATTTAAGGAGAGATTTAGCACATTGAGTACTGAATGGTAGCTACTTAGTAGCAGTTCATCTTTGATTGTTACGTACATTGACAGATCTCAGGTTCAGTACTGAATGGTAGAGTGAGCTTCCTAGAATTAATACGTTACTGTTTGTTTGTTAAATAATGAGTTATGTAGATTTTTACAAATGGCAATGATAGTCTGGAAAGTAATGATCACTGATCTAATTTTTCTGGCTGCCGAACTGCAGCTTCGTAGTTTGGAAATAGGATATAAATGGTATACTCTTTACCTGCAATGATAGATAAGAAGTAATATCTCAGATAGCGAGTTATGTTATTTTTGATGCGATGCGTCCAGCACAGCGAGTGATATCTCAGATAGAATAATTCATCTGGTTATGACATTTGTCTTGCCCAGGGAGTGATCCAGACAGTCAGGGTACCATTGAAGGTTATGCTTGTCAAAGTGTTGGAGAATCTTGGTTCACCAACAGCACCAATCTTCCGCATTGAGGAACAAGCTGGAGAAGCGTACAAGGCAACTGTGGTCATAGATGTGTCGACTTGCAATTCAGCAGGTTGTAGTAACCTAGAGTTGACACCAAGGATTGTTGGAGAGATCTGTGCATCTGAGGATTCAGCTGAGCAGAGTGCCTCATTCAAAGCATTGCAGTATCTGCAGAAGAAAGCATACATTTACATTGTTGATCACAGCAGCAAGGTGGCAAAGCAAGTTGATGCCAAGGACAATTAACTATAGGCACAATTAACTTCCACTTACCCAAATGAGAGTCTTGATCTTATTCTGCGCATCTGTATCAACTGCAAATTGGAATCCGGGATCTTCAAGACGCATCTTTCTGAAAAGACGCAATGTCTTCATGACATCATCATCCCTCTGATCTGCGGCAATTTGCTTGCAAACAGCCCTCAAAGACTTCTGGCTGAACGGAACATCAGCCATGGTTCCAAAAGGCTGCCCATGATACAATGCACTCGGCTGAGCGTGACATTATTCTCACGCAGATAAAGAATGAGGTCCTTAGTGCACTGCTCAATCTCGCTGTGAGAATTCCACTCCCTCTTTTCCATACAAGTAGCTGCCAAGGGGTGGTTGTGTTCTCGCACATGCTTGCTGACATACCATCCGTGGTCCTCTGTCCGGTGTAAGCGTATCATAGCTTTGCAACCATCTCTCTTGGAACTGTTAGTGCAACATGAATCGTAACCCTGTTCAAAAAAACAAAGGATGTGATTCAATATACCGCCATGTTCAAAACTAATAAAATAGCATGTCCTGAAGCATATCCTCACAGGTTAGTTAATCAACATTACCTGTTTCTCGCACACAATGTCTTGCATTGTTCTCCTTCCATTGACACGATTCTCAGAGAAGCTTCCGAAACGTACTCCAAACCCAACCTCCCAAGAGTAGAGGTTGTAAAACTGTTTGGCTTCAGCTGTGGAATCAAAAACCAGCCCAAGTACAGGCTCAAAGATGAATTCAGTTTTCCGATTGGGAGCATTCCGCATTGCCTTCTCAATAGTACCCATTCCCCTTGGTTTCCCGGCCTTCAGGAGGAGTGACACCCTTTGCCCACCTCTTCCTGCATAGGAAATAATGCACAGGAGTTCATCAATAAGGTTGACTATTTTCTTTTTTGTACACAAAGAGCTAATTGGTGCAAACAGATATGAAACTACTAAGTATTCCTGCATACGATATAATAGATATTGAAAAGATAATGAAAAAGAACTGATACAGAAAAAGATAATGAAAAGGTAATGAAAAAGAACTGGTACACAAAAAAACCATGAACATATCCAACTAGGCAAATAGTAGCCTAAAGGTAATAATCTGGTTCAATTACTATCTGTTCATTAGGGGTAAACTAATAACGTAATGGCATGTAGAAAAATTTAAGCATACATCGTAAGATGAAATTAATTCTTCCGAACAGAGCAATGGTGAAGAACGAGCAGTACCTTTTTTTACAAGGAGCCTGTAATCTTCCAGCAATATTTTGCGCGGGCGGAGGGTTGTATATCTCAAAGCTTTCAATGAAATTGTCTTCTTGCACTCTTCCGCTGGACAGCTCACGCATTAGAGGTACATTTCCGCATGACTGAGTTGGCACTGAAATTGAACTGGGAGTTTGGCCGCTGCACTCTTTCGGTACCTTGGATCCAGATGTGCATGCAGCTGTTCAGTGTCTGAATCATACTCAACATCTGTATCAGCCTGGCCTGCAGCCAAACCAACAAAATCGGTTGCCACAATGGGGGATGACTGCACTGTATCAGCATCATCGGCAGCACTCCCATCAATATCAGAAGAATTATCCTCATCAGAAGCAATGTAACCAGGTTCAACCACACACCCGGAGGATGAACCATCAAAAGATACCTTCTTGACTCTAGGCCTCTTCTGCAAACGACGGACTGACTGGCTGCTGTTTCCAGAATGAACAGTTGTACTTGACTAGATTATTGGAGAAAATGTAACACCATGAATAAGCAGTGATGGTGAGGGAGGAAGACTAACTGCAGGAATAGCATGACATGGTCTATTATCATCACTGTTACCACTTGCCACATTACTAGAAACAGCAGGTACCACTTGGTTATAAGATGAATTGACTGTAGGAACTACAAAAATGAAAGCGAGTGGGAACAAATATCAATATCACAGAAAAAAATAATAACCACAAATGTTGTTTGCGTTGAAAAGAAAAGTTGCGTTCAGAAATTACCTGAAATAAATGGTGGCACAGCAGGAGTTTGACATTGACGAAACAAGAGTTTAGTCATGCTGGTGTGACCTTGCCCTACGAACTGATGCTGGTTGCTTGCAAAGTAGTACGGTGGGAAGCTGTGCAGAGGAATGAAGTTGTTCGACGGAACAGCAGATGCCGAATTCGTAGCCTGAACCAAGGATGGAGAAGTAATAGCAGCAACCTGCGGCACATTTGAGAATGCGGCGAGTGGGGGCGGTGCAGTGTTGAAGGGTACCGAATCGAAAGAAGATGAAGAGGACCGGACAAGATGAATGGCATTCCAATTCATGGTAGAGGATGCGCCGGCATGACACCCAAATGAAGAAGGCAACATCACGCGCGATTGAGGGTGCGGTGCCTCAATGGAAGGCCGTGGGGGCGGGGTCAAAGGTGGGGAATGGATGAGGAAAGGGTGAGATTGAGATCTGGCGCACTGCGGAATGGAAGGTTCCATGGAGGAAGGAGGTCGAGTGGATGAGGAAAGAGCAGGACGCACTAAACCTGATGAGACGGAGGGTGAGACAGCGGCTCCTCTAATCTCGCCGCCGGCGGAGGCACCATTTGGTGGTTGCGGCGGCGCCATGGGAAGCGTGGAGGCAGGAAGAACCCTAGTTCGCTGCCGCCGCGCGAATTCAAAAGAATAATACGAAAAGAACTGACACTGGGCCCATCCAAAAGCAGAAGCTGAAGCCGCTCCGCCTCGGAGCCGAGCACGGGTTGACCGGGTGGGGGCCAGCTGCCTAAACAATTCCAAAGGATATGCATGGAGGGGCCCTGCGCGGCATCTCGAGGAAAAAGGGACCAACAGGAACCGCTCGATAAGGCCGGCGGCCGCTGGGGCTAGTGGGAAACATATTGCGATATCGGGACATAACTTTCGACACTGAGATGGTATCAACATTTCACCATTCCTCATTATTGATTCCCAATTCTTCGGGAACGTTCCCACAAATGTATATTTTACTATACTTTTGTCACGTGGTCGATGATGTTGCGAACTTTGTGGTGAAGCATTGTGAAGGAATTTGCAGTGCTTTATGGGTGTTTGATGGGTCAAAAAGCCAAGCCATCGTTACACCACAGATGACAAATGGATGGTCGCACGAAGTCATCTATACACAAAATATATATAATAATAGATGATGAAAACTGTAAGTAAAAGATAGGTTGCTACAGTCCTGTGAAAATGAAAGATCCTATCTAGACCCGATGGAGCAATAGTTTCATTTCGATTGGAAATATTTTTGTGAACCAAATTTCAGCTATATCGTTAGCAGAAAAGCATAGATCCACCACACCTTTCAAGGGAAGAGTGTGGTTGTGAGATAGTCTAGGTAGGGCAACTGAGGTGAGTTAAGAAATTATGAAATTTCTCGCGTCGAATACCACAAAACTTTGAATTCAAGCAGCCGTTTGTGATAGGTTATTAAACTGGCCAGCCCAGTTGCTAATTAATCTTTATCGCGAATGCTCGACAGAGTCCTCCGTTCAAATACAGGTTTCCCGATTGTCAAATAGCTAAGTAAGATGATGTTCTGGGAATGATTCCACAACTTGTAACGAAACCTGCAACTACGAGTCCGATACTCATATTTGCACAGGAAAAAAAAGCCCAGAACTAATCGAGCAAGTTATTGGAGAAAGGGGGATCATCAATCTACTCAGGATGATGGTAGAGATTCAGGAAAGAAAAGTCTAGCCACCGGCAGCGATCATTTTCCGTAGTTATCACGGGGAGACAACCCTACGCAAAGCTCAAATCTAAAATTCCACGCGCAAGGCATCTGCGTGGAACTGAGAATTATGCAGGTGCATAAATTGGGAGACCAAAGATTGCTGCAATAGTGACATTGATAATAATCGAAGGTGATACTCTCTTGATAACCATCATTTGAACTATTTAAACAATGAACACAAGCTTCTCTGGCCACCTGATATCTGTGCATTGCAATTGTTTATTGGAGTCCCTGCACAAGTCAAATGTGTCATCTAGCTAGTTGGAAATATGGCCAAACTATCACTCTAACTTGGATTTGTTAACCAAGAAATTTCCATGCTAGCATGCCATGTCAGGTATTTTTGGATCTATATAATGACATATTTCACATGTTTCAGAGACATTAATCTGCATCTTCTAAGTTTATAGATCTAGATGATATCCCCGGACAAGTTTGTTGAGGACGGTCCAACTCATTTTCTCGTTTGTTAATATGATGATGTACCTTAGGACACTGGAAATAATTGATCTACACTCAAGTTCAGAGAATAGACGAGCCTGGACACCAGCTAATTACTCAAGCAACTATTGATAGCACGCACGCTTTGTTAGCTAGGTTTTCTCGATCATATAGGATCGACTTTCATAGATCAATGTTAGTTCGAGGGACGTCTACGCAACATGTGTGGCAAAGTAATCTCGGAAGAAATTGGGGCGCGAAGGCGGTTCGCACCAACAAAACTCACCATCAATACGGGAGAACATATTCGTGGCGCACACAATTCGGGCTCCAGTCTCCACGCTCCACTACTGATGAGGATTCATGTTCCCTCCCTGTCTCCACGCTCCAGTGGCGCCCTTCCCCAGTGACTCAACGAGGAGGCCCCACTTGACAGCTAGGTTAACCCGTGGATCCCACCAGCATCAGCTGTTCCCCTCTGGTCCTATTCTCAATCACAGGGAGAGCGCACGTTCCTGATCTCTCCTTTCCCTCGCCCTTGTACTACTACAAATATGGGATGGGGAGCTGCAAATATAATACCAGGTCCATCTCATCAGCTTATAATTGCAACAAATTCCATAGTCGTCACGCAGAGCTCACCAACAGACATGTCCGGCGTGTGGGTGTTCAAGGACGGCCTCCTCCGCCGCGTGGAGAACCCCGGCCGCAACGAGGAGGCGTCGTCGGAGTCCGGCGGCGGCGGCGGCCGGCGCAGGGTGCTGGTGCACGTCCCCAGCGGCGAGGTGGTGACGTCGTACGAGGTGCTGGAGCGCCGGCTGCGTGAGCTGGGGTGGGAGCGCTACGTGGACGACCCCTGCCTGCTGCTCTTCCACCAGCGCTCCACCGTGCACCTCATCTCCGTTCCCCGGGACTTCGCCAGATTCAGGCTCGTCCACATGTACGACATCGTCGTCAAGACCCGCAACGTCTTCGAGGTCCGCGACGCCGCCTGATTAACCATGGCCGACCACGCCAACCTTACATGGTTTCATATAGCCATTATCTCAGTGAGGGGCCATGTGTGATATAGTATGCTATACGGTATGGTATGTGTGCTAATTTCAGTATTTACGCATATAAGAAAACACAGCATACGGTATATTGCTGCTGTACCATCTGTTCAGCTTGCCAGCTGATCGAGTTCTATACATTCTATAATATAAGATTTCACAAAGGCATCGGCCCTCTTTTCTCTATGCTTACCAATTAATCCATGGTCTTTAATTGATCACTCCTGCTGGGCAGCATGGATTGTTTTGGGAGAACTCTGGACAAAGATTTGAGGTAAGTTTATGTTTTTGGTTGATATTCATTTTTCAAGTAATGGTTATCATGGAATTGCAGGGTTGCAAAAAAAAAAAAAATCAGTACATACAATTATTTATTCTATTAATTGCCAATACATTTGGGTCTGTTAAAACATGTGACACGTGCGTTTTTGTGGAGTGACACCAGAACTGGACGCATATGCAATATTTATTACTTTTATGTATCCATCATTGCAAGATGTTGAGGATTAATAATTAAGTTTGAGATTGTTATGTTGTTAGGCTTCATGCAAATTGTTGCTGCTGCTATCCAAGAAGTAGTGAGAATTTGTTAGAATTGTAACATAGTACTAATTCTAAGAGTGTTACGTCAACAAAATAATATTGTGATACAAGCTCTTTAATGGTTGGTTGGTACTTGTTTGTTGTTTCCTAAGCCTCTTAAAACATTAAATTTTTACATATGTCGTGAGCAATTATGAGTCAACACAATTTTTAAGCCTAAGCAATCATGCTCAAGCTATATCATGTACATGATACCACTTTGTTCTCTCTTCTCCTCGACTTCCCGCCATATCATAAAAAAAAAATCATATATGACATCATTAATGTGGATGATATTACCCATTGGGAGTAGAATAATACATGGCAAACCATATTTCCCTCCTACATGTTTAACAATTCTCATGGAGGCAACACTATTTCCTATTTTGAGACATGGTT
This sequence comes from Eragrostis nindensis, assembly GCA_012490785.1. Lineage (NCBI taxonomy): Eukaryota > Viridiplantae > Streptophyta > Magnoliopsida > Poales > Poaceae > Eragrostis > Eragrostis nindensis. The sequence continues at coordinate 69,320 of JAAXCT010002322.1, forward strand.
GAGTTATAAAAGTTGGATAATCAAATAGAATATAATGTTTAAGAGTAGTCACACAAACATCCACAACATTGTTTGAGCAGTACTGCTCCAACGTGAAAAGGAAATCTTATTGAAAAAATGTTAATTACTTTATGATAAAGATATCAAATAAGTTATGCATATCGAATGCTGCGAGCGAGCGTGCACGATTGTGAATTGACGTGAAATAGTAATATTTTTTTGTGTGTTTTGCAAGACTTCAGGAAGCTTTTATGACCAATATATTACAACTCGTGTTCCTTGAGACACGATCAGACCGACGCCCTAAGTTTATCTTTCTAACACCAGAAAACAGAATCTGACAAAGTTCCTTTTTGGCAAGTTGGCAAACATATGTCCCCTTATTCAACGTATAACCGCCTAGAAAAAGGGGATAACATCCAGAGGCAGAGGCAGAGCTAGGCAAAGCACAGTTGCAATTGTGGGGACCAAACTGGAAACAGAGGAGACAAATGTTCTTTTCATTTCATTGTCAGGGGCTTGAGAATGTTATACATAAGTATATTATTTTGTAGAACCTGATAACGTTACTAATTAGAGACGTATAATTACCATCTCTCAAAGTTCAAAAAAAATTCTCCCAAGAGTGATCATAGAACAAAATAGTAGAAGTTTGATCTGTTTTTGCCCCCCAAAATAAGCTAAAGGACTTCTCACCCAAAATTTCTTTTATATTGTTCAGATTGGAATGATTTGTATGCTAAGCATGAATGGGTCTGGTAGACAAAATGTAAATTTCTACAAATAATCTTTGATCTTAAGCATTATAATTCTTGTCTCTTTACTAAGTTATCAACTTGCCAAAAGTTTAACGCATGAAGCTCGTTTCATTATCACATGAACCAGTTTCCTTTGTTTTGTGAAGCCATACCACCGCTAACGCATTCATTTCGCATGTAAATAATAATCAAGTCAATTGTCACTTCCTCAGACACAGCATAGACTGCTGCAACATGAAACCCAACACCGTATCAACATGGCCCTCCAATCCTGCATGGACCCATAGGAGATTCCGTACTTTTCCATTGACGGCCAATGGTGTGCATGGTAGGTGAACTGATTATTGAGGAGATCAGTCATTTACACGACTGATAATAGTGCAACTCCTGACACGGGTTTACTATTGGAATGGGCAATCCAAAATTCTTGCCTTAGAACCAACCAGTTCATGCATCTATTTCTTATTAACATGCAAGGACACTGTAGGCACAACTCAATTCGTCCTTTTTCTACCATTTATTTCCACTCGCCATCTTGAACAACCATTGAGAATTTGTGATTATAGCTAGTGACCTTCGCTAAAGCCAAGATCTCGGCCCCTCCAGGAACCAAAGTTGTAATAGTTTGGGGCACTTCTTTCTTCCCCGCACAAAGGAAGAATTAAGTCATCTTCATCCCTCACTTATGTATCCATAAACAAACTCTGTTAGTTAAAGGATATAAGAGTAGTGATGAGTAACTAGGATTTTCCTTTAGGATGGTACTCCCTCAACATTGAGCAGCGTGGCGTAGTGATTAGTTGATTACAGACACTGAGACATCATGGAGATGGACTGGGGAGCGAGGAGGCCAGCCTTACAGACCAACTTGTCGCCAAACAAAGAAACCAACCGAGATATGTGAGTTTTACCTGTATTACCTTACGAGCACGTTTTATATCTAGTGTGGAAACTGCGGGCATTAGCAATTTTTTGTAGTAGTGTTTCAAAATTACCAATTGCTACATTCGTTGTGTGCCTTTTGAAAGCTAAGATTACTGGTAGTACCCTTTTTTCAGCAACAACTCCTATTCCTAGAGGACGATGAGATTCCATGCACACTGCTTTATTGGGAGATGGGAACTCGATCTTGCTCCTACTGACTTTACACAGACTAGATGCACTACAGTTATTTCACTGGTGACTCACATGAGGGACAGGCCAAGCAAAGATGTACTATACGACAGTGATATTGCAATATCGTCTGTGTTGTTATGGATCGGTAAATTTTTTGCATGCATGGGTACCGAGCTTCAACTTAAAGTAAAAAAAAATGTTCATCGCAAAACAACCATGGGATATTGATCTTCTCTATATACTTTGTCATATTTTCTGCACACTTCAATTCTTTTTGAAGTATTATTGTTAACACCTTGCTAATCTTTTCCCTCTTCTTGACAGTTTCATCAGCAGTCACGGATGGCAGCTTTTTCTTGGGTTTCCTTTTTCTCTCAGCGACTGCAGTTAAATTATTGCATGCCTCGAAAGTTGATGAGGACATGGCTTCTTATAAGTATCAAGATATTTTTGCAAAGTCAACTCATCCAGAGCCATTTCACTCCCCAGGATACTCAATGACGTAGCTGAAATCTCTTGAGCCATCTTGTTAGTTATCTTCTGTTTATTCAGGGTTCCTTGAATTTCTCCAACCCGATTGATATAGCTGCGCACGGCAATCAAACTGAATACATTTACTAGTACTTTCTTCACTGTTATTATATATCACAAGAAAGCTAGTTCCAATTTACACTGTAATTTTGTTGCCCTAACGATAACTAAATAAACGCGCGGGTGTGTGTGTGTGTGTGGGGGGGGGGGGGGGGGGGGGGGGTTGCCCCGGTGATGGTCTACCTATTTGTTCATGGCACATCATCACACAATATTTGTTTAAACTCTGATTAGATGAGCAAATTCGCCGTGGCGCTTTAATTTAGCTAATTTTGGATCACCGGCGAGCAAGACTGCTTTGGCAGAAAGTGATACCACATGTGGACCTATAATTACTCAAACTGACGGCTTATCCAAAGTGTGGCAGCACAAACTGATCTGGCCATCTGTATGACACTACTTCCCAGATCCCATGCGTGATCAGTGTGTCGCTTTCACCTGCTTGGGACCAAAAGGCTATGCCAAATGCTCAACCCTATCGCTCTATCCCTCCAGCTGGACAGAGGTGTGACCACTGATCTGCTAAACGCATGATGAACTCGTGAATTCAGATCCAATGAAAGAGTAGTGTATATATACTTGCCATGCATGTGACAAAGGATTGCTAGTACTATACATGAAGAGTTCATTTTCAAACAATTGTGTTCCATATCACTTTAGGGTGACGTGGCTTCTTAGCCTCCTCACCACTACAATTGAAGCCTGCAGTGACGTGTTACAAATAGCAGTGGCGGGGACAGCTCCATCCGTCACAATAGGCTCGGCGCGAAGTACTGTTGTAGACAACACTGCTGTTAAGTCCTCAACTCCTCTCGTTCACTTGTGTTTCATTTCATCAGTGAATCAATATTCATATGATAGAGAGACTTCATTAATTATCTTCCTCTAAAAGTTTTGGCAGCATCCTTTCAACTCTATTTTTGGCGACTAATATCGATGACAAAGTATCACTCGCTTCCTCCGACTACCTCCTACTACCTCCACCTTGGTTTTTGTTTCCTTCTTGATGAGTAGCCAGCCTCTTTTTATCCCCACGGCCTCGTGTTAGCACTAGTGGCAAGTGGTGCAGGAGGGATCGACCGACAAAGCTAAGCCTCAATAAGGCTTTGGATTGCGCGTGACTGCTAAGGCTCACAAGGAAGGAAGAAGCGAGGTTACAACACGCGTCGCAATTACTCACAAGGAACACGGGACGTGTGTACGCGCGCGCCTCCTTTTGCTTAATTTGGAACGGGTTCGGCAAGCGCCGGAGCTGTCAAGGCCGGAATCGCCTGGGCCGCCGCCGCCGCCGCCGCCGCACACGGGTAAAATGGGACGTGCACAAAGCGCAGCCATTCCGCCCCGTGACGCGACACGGACAGCGTGCACAGGCAGATTCCAGGCCCCGCAGCCAGCAAGCAAAAGACGGCGACCCCGCCGCCCTGAGCGTGCGTGTAAAGCACCTCATCGCTGCGCTGCGCACTGACTGACTGACTGACTGACATCTGCCAGTTTAACTGGTCCAATGGCTGGTTCCACTTTCTTCGTGCGTTCTGCACAAAGGTTCCCGTTCATAGTACTTTTCAGTTCGTAGTGGCACCACCTGTTATGTTACCCGTAGTATACACCCATGCCATGGAATAAATAGCTCTGTGCATTAGACTGATTAAACTCGTCTCATGCATGCGAAGGTAAAATGTCAGAAAGTTACACCACACACAACTGAAATGAAACACCAACGAAAAATAAAGAGCAACCTCCATTATAGGTGCATAGAAACTTCCTGCTGTCACAAACTTAATTAGGGTCTAACCTATTAGTAACACAAACTGCTACAGCTAGTGAATAGCAGGAGCGTTATTCAGACACCAGGAATTAATGGACGTACTACCATTCATCCGAGAACATATCTGCGCAGCCACGTTTCAGCACGTACAGGCAGTGACTTCATACAGGCCACCAATGCTCATTTTCCTTTGTAGGCGGATGAGACAGTTCAAGATCAGCAGCTAGAACGCAGCAGAGAACCACAGCTGGATCTAACTGATAAGCGCACCGATCTTTCTTCCGCGACAGTAGCAATTAACATGCCCTTACACAATCCTTTCTTATCGGCATCGGCAACCAAGCACTACTCTGAATTCTGAAATAAGCTAGCTAGCGGTTGAACAAATTGAATTGAACTAGAACATCTGCACTTCAAGGTGTTTCACTTTTGCTAATATGAACACATACCAAACCAAGAAACAAAAACGACGACACTATGCAGAGATGATATTGAACTGAACAAAATTACAGATGAAGATGAAATACAACACAGTTAGCACCAGGGTCACTAAGGACCGATTCCAATGTTCCAAACAAGACAGACACTCGTCCGATACGTATCAGTCTGCTAAGGTCGCTGTAATTTAGCTCCAGCTTGACAGTCTACTCACCGACTGCAACAATTATCCCCAAGAAATGACTACAATAAAAAAACATTTTACCAACAACTGGTGCGCCGAAACAAGTACAAGCTGAACATTGTCATGGAATCAGATAGTGAAGTGTATTATGCACTGCCGACGGTACGGTACTAAGTACAGCACGCAACAAATGTACATGGGCAACCGTAACATCCATAAAAGTCTAGGGGAACACTTCATATGAGAGCAGCACTGATTCATGGTATTGGCACAGCACACAACCACATTGGATCGATATGCAAGCACCAATAACCACCGTGCACCGATGTATGCACTAATCCACACCAATATATTTCCAGTTCTTGCACATACACCCATTATTTAGCCATATAAATCATGAGCACCATTCATGCATGTGTCTAATCAGTGTGCTTGCTTGCTCTAGGAACAACTGTGACCAAACTTAGCTACTGTCGACAATTCCACATGTATCATGTGAAGGGTGAAGTAACACAAAGTGACAGCAAATGGTATGGGAAACATGAGGTGTATAGCACGAGGCAACGCTTACTAAAGCTAAATGATGACACAGAACATCTTGTTTTTCTATACCCAGTAGCCAAAGCTAGCCACCCCATCTTACACAAAGCCAGCCAAAACGATGTCAGGTTCCTAAATGGTGTTGAAGTTGAATTCTCGTTCAGACAAAATAAAATGATGCAGGCAAGATATACAGACTCCGGTCCTCGGTGCTTTAAGAAAAAATATGACATGCTAATAGCAACATATAATTCATGACAATCATGGAGAATATCTGAAGGTTAACATGCAAATACAATACTCCCTTTGTCCACAAATATAGTGTCTATTTACGTTTAAGTCAATTTTTTCTTTGAACTTTGACCAACAATATATATAATGTTAGTCCATTTTCATAATGAATCTAGTAACATAATATTTGTGTTGTCAATATTTATGGTTTTATCATAATTACTAGTCAAAGTTTGAAAATTACACTATATTTGTTGATGGATCGGAGGGAATATAAATCAACAGTTAATTTACACAATCAGGAAGTACATACATGTCTAAATTAGCAATTTTAGAAAAATGAATTAATATTATGCTTTAGATCATGGACTCTGTGTAACACCCATCCAAGCATGCATACTCCTAATATGAATCATGAACAGCATTAGGAACATTAGGTTGTGGGGAACGGAAACACATACGCAGTCCCGAAGGCTCCCACACACAATGCGGGGTCTGGGGAAGTATATTTGCAAAGGGGCTGATTCGAACACAGAGAGCTATAAATGTAAATTACCACTATCATGGGTCATCAAATAACCAGAAATACTTGTGGCACTCCAAATTGTTTGTCATGTGCCCAAATCCCGTGCACATAGAGTTCTTATGTTATTAATAATTGCACTCATAAGTTCATTCTTCTATGTGGAAAGGATCTTAATTCAGTTTAACAAATAACTTGGTACCACGAATTCATACCTAGCATGTGAGATCAGTAAAAGGAACATTTTGTTTAATTTTAGCATTTGTGCAAAATTGGCTTAGCGATAAATTGCAGCTAACGGTTCTTTAAGAAAATAAAAGCTCAGACAATGCTAGAACAAAATGCCAGGCACATTCAGCCATACATTTAGCAAAATTCCTGCAATGTCTTACAACTGAATCCTGGAAATAGCATGTCTCATTAACAATAGTCATCTGCGAAAGAAATGATACTGCTAAATAACTCAACACTTCAAAAGTCACTGAAGCCAGCAAGTAGAACACTTCTCAAATCCCAAACCACAGAAATGACATTAACAACAGCAAAACGATACTTAAACAGAATACTAATAATGGCCTTCACATTTTCCTATGCGACATTTTGAAACATCAAAAGGATCATCGACAGAAAAATTAAACCCTCGTATGTAGCACCAAGCTGTACCTTCTTGATCAAATGGACTTTTGAGGACCACCAGCCTACAGCATCCATTAGCCCACTTTGCAGAAGCCATGAAAGTCCTCAGCTTGGCACCCACCTGATCTGATGGCAAATATCCATGGGTCATCACAATCACCATATCATCCAAAACTTGAGCATGCTCGGCGATGAACTTGAGAAAGTCAAGCTCGCTTCTCCTCCCGCGGAACTCACGAAGAACCAACTTCTTGACGTGCCGCTGGATGCATTCAATAGGACCAGCCTCCTTCCAGAACTTTCCATTGACTTTGCCTATGCCACTAGAATGAGGTCCCCAGAACTTATCATCATCATTCTCGGACTGCAAATTAAATCAATATAAGAGGACATAGAGGACGAGCCTTGAGTAGCAGTATCATCTGGCGCATATACAAATATGAGTTGCCGGGTCAAAATTTACCTGGACATAGAGTGTCTCGACGTTAGGAAAGCATCTGAGGAAACTAGGCAGCATCCCAGCTTCAATGCGGGTTCCAAGTTTCACATGAACTCCCGCATCCGAACGCTTGGGACAGTGGTGTTTGGACTTGCCTTAGTTTTAGCCTGCAATTGATGCAATTTTGTAGTTGTATTATATGGAACGGTAAACCTAGAGGACATGTTGGTTGAGAATTTTAGAATAAGAAAGAAAGAAACGAAACGAAACGAAAATGTTGCTCCCACCTTGATGACAGTGTTGCCAATCTCAAGTTGGTGCATCCCAGGCACCAAGAATCCCAGGAAGCGCAGCTTCGGTGCATGGCCAATCTTAACTTTAGAAGACATGCTGATGAACCGCCGCCGCCCCAAGCTTCCCACAGAAAGAGTCTCTCAAGGCGTGAAGCGTTTACCACAGTGACTTCTGGCACGACGCCCGTGCACACCTGAACGCACCGTAGACTGTGGCTCTGGATGTGGAGGCACACTGGCCATCGGCTTCTGGAGATCATGAGCTTCTCCAGGGCGGGCATCTGTCCAGCACGAAGGCGAGGTCCTGTTCCTTCATGACGAGGTTACAGAAGCCGACCTCCCGCAGGTAAGGGAATGCAGTGGCACGCGGGAGGCTTCCTGTGTCCGGGAACCACCATGAGGCGATGTAGAGTTTGGTCAGGCCGGTGCACCTGAAGATTGTGGCGGGTAGATGCACGTCGGCCTCGATCTTCGCCGCAAGGTTTCACAAAGACGAGTTCTTTGACCCGCTTGGCGCCGAGGAGGTGGAGCCAGCGCGCCGCCTGGTCCTGGTGCGCGTCCATGTTGGTTCCGGCCAGGTAGACGAGGTGGAAGGGGCCCGGGTGCGCGGCGAGGACGCGGGACACCGCGGCGGTGAGGTCGCGCGCGCGGCCGGCCAAGTTCTCTCTCAGTCCCAGACCGGCCATTAAGGATTCCAGGCCGGAGGCGCGGGACGGGCGGCGTGCCGGGACGAGGTGGGCGTCGACGAGGACGAGCGGCACCGAGTGCCAGACGCGGCGCCAGCGCCGGGCGAGCGCGGTGGTGCGCGCGGCGTCCTTGGCAGGGAGGCGGGAGACGATGTTGCGGAGGAGCTCGACGGGGAGGCGGCTGATGCGGTCGGCCGTCCGAGCGCCGCGCGCGGTGGCCGGGACGCGGCGCGCGCGATGGCGCTGGAAGGGGCGCGCGCTGGCGACGTGATGCGGCCTGGGGAGGGACTGGAAGACGTCCAGCGTCAGCGAGCGGATGTTGTCGTCCATCATCGCGAAATCGGGGCTATGCACAAGCATGCCGGCCACGTCCTCCATGGTGACCCCGACGACCGGCCGGCGGCGGCGGAATTGAGGGCGCGGCGGCGGCGAGCGTTTTGGGCCTTTTGGCGTCGGAGGGAATGGGGAGTGGACTGGAGTGGTCGATCGAGTGGAGGCGGGGACTCTGTGTTGGCGAGTGAGGAGTTTTTTTTTTTTTTTTTTTGGAAGAGTGAGGAGCTGCTGGTGCTAGGGTTCAGTCCTTTGTCGGCTTGTGTTGCCGGGCCAAATGTCCGGAGCTGTTTGCTCGAGGCCCATCACACATTTCTTCGTGCATATGGACTTGATGAAGGATTGAAGGCAAGCTCAGTTGTCAAATAGGAGTACTAAGATTGCGTACTGTGAAATAAAGACATGTGTTAGTATTTGTTATTACCAACGTTAATTAAGCTGAGCTCGAGAGAGATTTTTCCTTTAGCGAACATGATTTTTTAAGGAAAGTATGCACGATGATTTTGATCATTTATTTTACCATTTGAAAGCCCCTGCAACTTTTGAAGATCAGGGCACAATCTTAACAGGTTAGTCAATGCATCTTCGCATGCAACGACCACTATGATGACTACTCTTAATGGCAAATCTACAACTGGAGGCAAATCGTGACCGGAAGATTGCACTGGAAGTTTAGGCCAATTTTTGACCGAAAGAAATAGCAGTTAGCAGGCTTCCAATAATAACAGGCGCAAGCTATCTACTGGGACAGTTTCGCTGACGAAATGGCTTCAGTGCACACTTAGCTCTGCTCAATCAACGAATCAAGCAACAACTAATGGGTTCGCGGAAACAAGGGCAAAAAGGCTGATTTGCACAGTATCATATTGCGAGCGGACAAAACGCCATTCCTGTGGCTAGCATCCGCACCGTATCTCACATTCTTAGCATGGCCGAACATGGTTCTGGATTGCATAGTTCAGGCATCCAAGTGTGTCATTCTTCCCTCACCGTGCTCTAGTAGCACGACTTCACGACTACTATATATATCTATATCTTGAGCTACCGATTGCAGCGCAACAAGACTAGAGCAGCGACCTATACCATCGAAAAGTCTCACAGACCAACCATTCGATTGCAGCGCACACACAACAACAGCAGCAGTCAAATTATTACCGACATACACGATACTACATCATGGGAATCTAAAGAAACACACATTGCATTTGCACATGTTATCCACAAACATGTAGCATCATAAACTGCAAAAGTCATAGCTACAGCTACATGACTGCCCAGAAGGCCAGAATATCCAGTTTTCTCATCTCAGTATCCTAAGCTATACAGGCTAAATAACTATTTTGGGCGACTGAAACTTCTGCAAACTTTGTGGCACTAGACATGCTATATTATATCCAAAACATAATAACATTAAGATCAGTATTGTGGAGAAACTATAAAAACAGCAAGCAGAGCACAAAAAAGAATTAGAAATATATCCATCTAAATATTTTTGCGATGTACCTAAACCCATGCACGCAAAGCATTTTCTTGTGAGGACGTCCATATGGACAGCTAGTTTGAGATAATTGTTCAGTACTATAGTACACATATGAGCTGAAAACATTTGAGTCAGAAGCTTAGTATTATGAGCTCAAAACCTAGCATTTGAACTCGGTGGAAATTCTATTGACTTGCATATGTTTTATGAAGAGGCTTGCTAATTTTGCAGACTCACCATTGTTAGGTTAAGCTATTTCCTTTTTAGACAGAGCAGTGCATACGGGATAATGTTGAATTTCCGTTTCCCATTGTAAATATGGATGCTACTTGTAACTTCTATGAATCTATGTTCATTTTATAATTCAAAAAGTTCCTTGAGTCATGCCGATAAACAAAAAACTATATCATGGGCACCCACAAGCATATAGCAAAACAAAACGCACAAGTCATAGCTTCAGCTACATGACGGACATAAGCTATTCATTGCACACAAGGCCAGAATATCCTTTTTTTTTTTCTCATCCCAGTAACATAAGCTATTCATCTAACACGGTAGATCAAGCTACACAATTGGTCAAACGATGGTATATCCTTAGGTCATGCTATGGTATATTCAAAATTAGAATAGCATTAACACCAGTGGTCAAACTATAGCTCTGCTGATAAATAGAAATATGTGAATAATAAATCAATAAGGTACAATTGGCAAACAATTATATGTATGCAAAATGGGGGGAAATCAAATATATAACACTCCAAGGGGAATTGGTATGATAGCAAGCAGAAGATAAATGTTTCATCAGCATTCAGCACACATAGTAGAGGCTGTCTAATGTAATATCACCGCCAACCCAAAATAGATTGTGGAAATAATACAGGTCTCCTGCAAGATAAATGGCACCGCTAAATAGCTTCAGAAGTCTCCGAAGACAGCGAGTAGAAGTGTATAACACTATCCAATCCTCCAAAAAAAACCAAACACATTGCCAACAGTCTAGAAAGTGCCTTGCATGTGCACGCTAAAAACAGAACACTATGACTTTGACATGTCCCCTCACGACATTTCGAAACATCATAAGGATCATGGTTTGTAAGATCAAATCCTCGTCGGTAGCACCAATGTGTACCTTGATACGGAGAGAACCGTCAACTCACAGCATCCATTGGCCCATTTTGCAGAAGCCAAATGAAAGTTCTCACCTTGGCATCCACCTCATTTAAAGGGGGGACTATCAGGTTGCAAACACAATCTCCACCTTCTCCAGAACTCGCGCACGTTCGGCAATGAACTTGAGGAAGTTGAGCTCGGCTTTCGTCCCTCGGAACAGACGGATAACCAACTTCTTGATGTTCTGCTGGATGCATTCAATAGGACCAGCCTTTTCCCAGAACTTGAGACTGACTTTGCCACCAGATTCAGGTCCCCAGATCTTGAAGTCATCATTCTCAGACTGCAAATTAAATCAATCAGAACACACAGACGAGGAAATGGGTCATGAGTAGCAATCTCATATGATGGAAACAATAATGCATTCGGATTTGCATTTTACCTGGATATAGAGTATCTCGACGTTGGGAAAGCACCTGAGGAAGCTAGGTACCATCTTGGCTTCAGTGCGGGTTCCAAGTCTCACCTGAAATGCCAGCACCTGAACGCTTGGGACAATATTGTTTGGGCTTGCCTTAGTCTCAGCCTGAAATCGAGGCAATTTCGTAGTTGAATTCCATAGAAAAAAAAGGAAATTAATA